>OVAN01014754.1:0-11805 GCA_900406275.1 Anastatica hierochuntica
GGAAATGATGATCGGAAAGGACGTGGTTCAGTCAACAGATTACGGCTGAACATTATCCGTGTCCTGGAGCCAAATGGCGCCAAGACGGACCTCCGGTCTTGGTTTCAGTCGACGCCTAGATCGACCTCTAGTTCAGTCGTCAATCGGTTCCAAGACTCGTTCGTAGGTTTGGCGTCAATCGGNACGACGCGGTTCTCCGATTCTTTCGGTGGTTTCGTATCGCTTTGAAGGTTGTATCGTGTGGCCATGTGAGAGTTGTCTGAAAGCCATTGACGTCAACTTTAGTATTCGGATGCTTTAGTTTCTCGCGGACGGATAGAATTCTTTGAAAGATCGTCTAGACCCCAATTGGCTCGCGATCTAGATGACGGTAAGTCTAGAAGACGACAAGTCTAGATGACGGAAAGTCTAGACGACGGTGAATCTAGATGATGGTAAGGTTAGACTACGTGAAGTCTAGACAACGGTAAGTCTAGTCGATGCTAAGTCTAGAAGACGTTAAGTCTAGACGGCGATGAGTCTAGACGTTGGTCGTGTTTTCGTGTAAGTCCGATTAGAGATGCGATCTTGGACATTGATTTCGAGATGGCCGTTTTTGACACCAACAAGTAGCGTTCCTAGGTTCATTTCACTTGTGATCTCCTTTGAAATGAGGCTGGTGAGAAGCTCAATATTCGCTTGGATCTCTTGGGCATAGATCTGGGCACTGACTTCCTCTTTTTCCTCTAAAACCTATCCTTAATCGTAGCCAGAATCGCATCGTAGGCATTCACCATCTCTTTCTTCCCTCTCCTCACAGATAGACGAACCTCATTGGTCTTGTTCTAAATAAGTTCTCTATTGACCCCCACCAGGTCAAGAACCTGAGCATCAGCAGTCTTCTTGGCGCTTTCCAAATCAATAATCCTGTTATTTTTGTCTTGAAGTTAGAGGCTTAGGTCCGCGTTCTTCCCGTTCAATGAATCCACATGGGACTTCAGCTCCTCCACCTGAGTCTAGAGTCCTGCGACCTAAGACCTAAATTGGTCAAGCTGAGCTTTAATCTCTAGGAAGGCTGACTTGACATTCTCCAACTCTTTGGAATCAGGAAAATTACGGAACTGGTCCTCATAATCAAGAAACGATTTGTTGAATGCATTCACTAAGTGCATAAGTTAAAGAAACATTATAAACTCAAGATGATTTGACTTAGCTCAACCAAAATGATCAAGACACATTCGTACCTGGCCTAGATGGTACGCCACATCTACGTAGCCCCTTCTGTTGCATAGACTATTGATAGTAGGAAAAGAACATCCCACCTGTTTCATGTGACGCATTAGCGTAGCCATACCCCTAGGCATCGTCCAACACAGACCAAGGTGTGGAATGACTAAAGCTCCAAGAACTCTGACTGCTTCTTAGGGTTGAAGGAGTAGATTTATGGGCTTATCGCTGGAATCAGATCTTGCCCTCTTAGAAGGGGGAAGCTCAGTCTCCCCTGACCTTTGAGGTCACTGGGCTAGGCTCACGATTGCAGGGGAGTTCATCATCAACAACAATCAAGGACCTTCCGGCAAGAACAATATCAAAGCCACCGGTTGGGTCATCAATTACCTCTTTCCCAGAAGCCTGGGAAAGGTCCCTTACAGTTGTTATTGGAGCCACAACTAAAGGCCCCCTCGATGACCAATCATCGAGGACCTCTCTAAAGGTGTCTCTAAAAGAACCAGCTGGGACCTTACAATTGTTACTGCCATGGGAACGAGAGCTCCCAGATTGTTTCCCTTGTTTGGATCTGGCTTCCATCGATCGAAATGACGGTTGGAGAGGCATATTTCCTACTGTTTCAGAGCTGCTAGCTCCGATCAAAACCTCAATAGAGGTTGCTTCTCCTGAAATTGTTTACAAAAATACATATATCAGTCAAATGAATGAAATATAAACCAGAAAAAGTAAAACATCAATGACGCTACCAAACCTTCTAAATTGTTGACAGGAAAGAGGGGAGAGGAATTAATATTATATTTGTTAGGAAACCTAGCTCTATCAATCTGGCTAGCCGAATAAGAGGTCCAAGTAGCGGGATTCTGCTTAAGCCTCCTAACTAGAGCTCTAACAAATCTGGGGGCAAGCTGAGGAAAATATAAAGAACCCGTCATTTTAGACCATGAGGAACCTAAGAGACGTCCTTCAGGGACGGTAGAAGGATCGATTTTGACAAAGAAGAACTTCCTACGCCAGTTCTCCTCATTAACATAGAACTTAAAGACCCCGCGACCATGTCTCTTAGGCAAGTAATAAGTTCCTCCCGCTCCTTTCGTCAAAGGACTCTCTTTCATCATATATAAACTCAAAAGCTCCCTGAGGCCAAAATCGATACCTTCTTCCCTGGATCTCACGATCAAGCCTAGAACGACCTTGAAGACAGAAGGACAAAGCTGTCGAGGGGAAATTTTCTAGTTTCAGAGATCCTGGGTTGCATCAGAAAGGTTGAAGTGATCAAGGAGATCTAGTAAGAGGTTAGGAAGGGGAAACCTAAGGTGACACTTGGTGATATAATGCTCGTGCATGCAGAACCATCCAGGGGGAGTGTCTTCAGGTGTCTCTGTCGGGCTACAAGGCCTGGCGAGATTCTTCAACGCACACGCCTGAGTCATAAGATTCACTATTTCCTATCTCTCCAAGGAAGAAGCATGATGAGGGCCAAAAGAAGAATGACCACCTCAAAGGGAACCAGAGATTTAGCAACAATCTCTGTTTTCACAGCAACGGCAGCAACCCTATCAATCATTCGAGATTTTGGGGCTTTGCTCTTGCCATCCTTTTTGGAGCCTTAGAGCCACCGACATCGTCTTTTTGTTGATCCATTCAAAAGGAGAAAGATGGATTGAGTTACTAATTAGAGGAATCGAGAAAGCCCTAACAGAGTTCTAGTTTGAGAGTTTCGTATATCGTTTCTCAGTGAGAGGGAGATGATGCGTAAAATAAAAAAGTGAAGGTGTAAAATAGAGGGACTAGGCAGTTAATGAGGCAGTTTTATATCAAATCATGAAGCGCAAATGCCAAGGTTAACCTCCTCGTCTACCTAGTCTTTTCAACCGTCGGATCGATGGAAGTTGATCACAGCCGTTGATTTCAAAAGGAGGGAATCTCAGAAAAAGAGATTTGATATTATCGTAAGTTGGAACAATAAAGGATCTGGAGAAGTTACATGCATCGTGCCCCTCAAGGTTCTGATCAGATGCCCGGGGGAACTTTTGGGCCATATCCATTTGACCCAGTAATGAAAAGTAGAAGCCTTAGCATTCGGCCTCAATAACCTCCAGTAGCTTCTACTTCTTCTTCTGTCTCTCTAGACGCGCAGGTTCCGGCTCAAACTCGAGAAGATTTGCGATCCCTTGACTTCTAGTATTAGGCATGTTCATGCACCTGAAAGCAGAAAAACAGAGAAGAAAAAGAAGAGATTAAACAAAATAAAGAAAAATGCCTTAGGCATGCAATGATCCTAAGTTCTAAGACGACCTATTGGTCCCCGGCAACGGCTTCAAAAAACTTGATAGCTCAGGTTTTCGCCCGAGATAACACTGTCAGCGCATAAAAGTACGTTGTAGTGGTTCATGATCGAATCCACAGAGGCCAAAGGTAGCACGAAGAGTTTCAGATAAAAAAACGAGCTAAAGCGAAAAAGATGTCTTGTAAGAGATGCAATAAATCGAAATTAAGAAAGCAAAGAAACCAAGGAAGCAACAACGGGGTTGTAAATCAATCCCAGAAGAGTTGGGTATTAGGTATTCTCAGAGAAACATTTCATTGAAGACTCGAACTATTGACTAGGGAACATGTTTTAAACCATCTTGAACTCGGACACTAATATAGAACATAACTACTTCCGTAGTATCAGTTCTCTATGTATTAGAAACCTCGAAACTAACTTCTGTTGACTCTCGAATTCTAATCATGCATTCTAAACAGGTTTGATAGGTTCATAATTCACTTAAACATCAACTTCCATTGACTTAAGATGAATTGCTCATTTAGGATTCTTTCAGGCATTTAAACAAACACTTTCCAAGCGTTAAACAACCTAAGATCAGAAACTAAGTGATCAGTTTAATTTCATGCATTACGAACAATCCTAGATGAAGATACAATTGATTAAATCCCTAATCATACAATTCTATGTCAAGAATTCATGAATCCCTATGTGAGATCCCTAAATCCAACAAGAAAACTACTCACTCATGATAATCAAACAAACACAAATCATATCAGAGAGAGACATGATTATATTGAACAGAAAAAAGAGACTAAGGTTCAGAATTCTTCTCGGATTTGAAGTACGGAAGATGATTCTTCTCCTTAGATTAAAAATCTCTCTCTTGCTCTAAAAAACTCATAAAATAGCATCATAATACAGGAAACACGAGTTTAGGTTTTTGTTATTAAATCCGGTTCACAGTAAGTTCGGTTTGGTTCTTCGTAAAATCGGTCCCTGAAACGGGACCGGGATCGATCAATCTCGAGGCAAGGATCGATTGATCCTTGTCCATCTGTTTGGATTTTTTTCAGCCTTCAAGAAAACTTCCTTCGATGCTTGAATTCAGTCCAAAATGTAATCTTTCCGCACATCAAAGCTCGATTCATGTAAAAACACTAAAGAACACAAATTCGTGCCAAAGAGATCTGAATACATACTAAAAACCATAAATCTCGAGTAAAAACCGTAATAAAAACCACTAAAATACTAACACATCATGTATCCGACCCCGAGACTTTGATAAACATACATAATTGTAATCGACCTCTTAATGAATAATAAAGAAGAGTCTTTTGCATTATTTGATGTCTTCTTCGTTCATCTCCTTCCAAAAACCCTAAAACCAATAAATTCCTTGTTCTTGTTCTTCTCCGTCGAAGAATCATAAAAAAAACCCAAACAGTTTGGCGCTAGAAGGAGGGTGAGATTTCAACAAGAACAAAGAATCAAAGATCAGCGAATCTGGCAGTTCATCCGAACCAGGAAGTAGCAAAAACCTCGTATCCACATCTGAGGAAGTAGTTGCGAATCAAACCGAGGAGAAAGTACCTGAGATAGTCAACGAGGTAGCGATCGCAGCGGAGCTTCAAGAGCACGAGTAGATCGCAGCAAAGCTGCAGGAGTACGAGCTGATCGCGGCGAAGTTGAGAGTGAACAAAGCTCAACTAAAGGAGTTAGAAGACGAGAACGCGGTTCTCAAAGCCTTGACGGCGAAGACAAACGCCGACACACTCGAAGAAAACGGCGAAGACGACGAAAGGCGTGCTAGGTTTAAAGGAAAGTCCCATCGATGCATGCCCTAGGTGAAACACCACAGAAGGTCGCTAAGGAGGCTCAGACGCATCAGACTCCAAGGTCGGTACTGACCCAAAATCCTTGCTCTCACCATCATAACGACCCTAGAAATCCTATGAGGGAAACTCTAACGAGGCCCTAGTTGTAGAAGCCATGCTAACGGGGAGGTTAGAAGCCATGGAGAACATGATAAAGTGCCTGCCGGGAGTAGCTCCATCGATTATCAGGAGCACTCACAACTCCTACGCAGATACGCCCTTCGTTGACGTTATTGCTTACGGCGAAGTCCCGAAGAGGTTCTCTTTGTCAACCATGACTTTATACGACAAGACTCTGACACAACGTGTCAATAAGGCTTCGACCCAGGGACTAAATGTCTTAAGATGCCTGGTGCCCAGAGGCAAGTGTGCCCACTTATCTCATGTATTAAAACATAGATCTTAATCGAGACTAAGATTTTTTAATTAAATGCTTATGAATTCGCGACTCATACGACATAAAATTAGTAGGACCTTAGCTCACAGAAACCAGAATCTCATAGTCTGAAAGATTCGAACCCATGGTTCACTAAGGGCTTGATGCCCTACTCTTGGTTAAGACCACCAAAAATTCTTGGTTCTCTAAGGCCATTTGCCTTTAAGCTTAGATATCAGATTTAAAATTTGAAAATCTAATGCCCAGAGATCATAAACCACCAAGGCCATATGCCCCACATTTTCTTTGAATGCAGGTTCAACGATGAAAGGTCGTGGATCTACCAAAGCCATGGATATCTAGGCCCCAGTAGAGCGACCAGAACCAAAAAATCAGAGTGCTTCAGCCGCCCAAGGTTGAGAGCCCCATAAATCCGGATGTCATGTTCAGAGAACAAGAGAGCCCTAGAACTCAAAAGAGAATGCAAGGATCTATCCTCTACCATGAACTTGACAGGACCAAACATCTAAAAGACGAATCCAGAATCCATTGTCTACACCTCATAAAGAAGTATGGAGATGATATAGCGCAACCAGCTCAAACCCATTCATTGCAAAGGCCTCTGTTGTGGTTCACCAAGTCTGTAATGTTGATTTGGCATCTCCTCGATAGAGTATGTCTACCAAGATAATAGACTAAGACGATGACTGAGCAATAAAAAGCCAAAAGAGTGAAAAACAACAAAAAGAAGCCAAGTATAAAATGAAGTAAGAGCCCCGGAAAGCGTATCAGGGTTAAAACTTCGAGTCTCAAAAAAACGAAAACTTCGAGGCCAAACGACCTGGTAACGGGCTTGAAGGCGCAAAGATCCAAAAGAAATGAAACACCCGCAAAAAACCCCCCACACAAGGTAAAATATGGCGCTCGACGAAACCAACGCATACAAGTCAAGATGGCATTCGTTGGTTCCTATGGCCCTTCAATAAAAATCCATCCAGGATATCAGGATTTTTGTCACTTGAAGAAATAACAAGGTTTGCCACGGCCTCCAGTGGTGGGAATAACATCCTTGTAATAAGGAGATTACTATGATCCCTTAAGATGATGAAGGAAAGGTCACCTAAAAAGGCATCTATATCTCGTATCCAATTATGATGGCTACCTTGGAAGCCAGCTCAGTTTCCCATGACCTAAAACTAAGGCTAAGGCAAGGAATGAATCAAAGGAGTGGAAGCCAAGTGAGATGCGATAGAAGGCCATGGTGACAAGTTTTGATAATAGATAAACGAAAGGCGAAGGAGCCCATGGATTTTATTACATCATTAGAAAATTTCTTACAAAGGAATGATGACTAGCCAAGTACTACAAAGCGTCTTCTCAGAAGAATGAAAGCTATTACATTGGGTTTCATCAGTACATCTCTAACAACTAAGCTAAGGTGAGAAGCCATGCAATATCCTGGAACCTGCATCATCTGAAGCTGACGGCGTAATCTAACTTCTGCTAAAGCTAAGGACGCCTCCCTTCCTTGGACCCAGAGTGCCTATCGACAAAGGACGAATCTACACCAGGGGGTCACGTCAAATATTCCCATGGTGGATAAGATCATACCACATTATAAACACATGGGTCAAGGGTCGGAGAGAGCCACCTAAGAGGGAGACTCACCCATAACCTGGAGAAGAGTCGAGTCCTTCTATTGCCATGGCGGCAATAGACCCCGAAGAGTCCAAGGGGACCCAAGCCCATCCATTGTGCCACGAAGGTCCAGGATGGCCAGACGACCGTACTAAGGGTTCCATTGTCTTCTGACCATGTTTTCTGATGCTGACGTGGCTCATCTTCAGCCTGGAGAGCCATCTTCACTCTGTTAGACCTCGTCATGGACAGCCTTGACAATGTTAAATCCAAGGAAAGCACCAAGGATGACCAGCACGACAGAAGGATATCACCAAGGTGGAATTCCATTTGGATAGCCATGGTAGTAACCAGGGCAATGGTCCACCATAGTTGAATGGCTTGATGGAAGATCTCAAAGGTCGTTATTCCATCATCACAAATGATGGGCACCTCTAGGAAAATTCCGAAGCACCATGAGGGAATCGACGTGAAGCGATGGCCTTGTCTCCTTGTTTTGACATGGTCCTTACCCTTGGATGACGGAGGAAATCCACAGGAAAACCTTGAATTTGGGGAAGTCCAAGAGACTTCCAAGCGATTTTGAAGTCGATCCTTTGACGATCCCATCTCGGACCTGCAAGCAAAAAGGGAAAACGATCAGACGCTAAAAGCCATACTTTAGCGATCTCTACAAGATCGTCATGGAGATCAGATGGCTAAGGAACAGTGACTCGCCACAGAGATCAGAGAAAATCATTACCTTAGTATTGGGAGTTGAAGTGGAAGAGACGCGAACGACGGGAACCATTAGAGATCTGTAGAATTGAAGGAGAAATGGTTATAAGAAGCTCAAAGATCTACGAAAAAGATCATCAATGGTAAAATCCCTATGTCAAAATCGAAGATCTACTACCATCGCCTCAACGCAATCGCTACTAAGGGTAAAAGAATGCAAGATCTACCAGAAATATGCTAAAGACATACCGGAAAAGGTAGAGGAAGTGGTGGCCTTTCGAGAGGAAACCCTAATCTGACTTAGAAGCAGCAAGCGAAAAAAGTGAAATGACCAAGACTTATCAGTTTCCCGCCTATATAACCCTAGCGGTAATGGGCCGAAGACAAAAAGAGAAGCCTAAATTACGCCATGGAGTTCAAGTCCAAAAGTCCATCAAAAGATGCGGCCCACCAAGCGATAATGAGACTCATCAAGGATGAATCCATAGCAGTGAGAGTCATGGCGGGAGGTACTCCTATTTTTTATATTATTTTGACAAAGTTGATCCTAAAACTAAGGTATGAACCAAAATCTCTTAAGACAAGATCTACTCTTCAAATTCCACAAGTGGAAAATGAAGAGTGGGGGGAAACTTTTGGGGGTAATTTTATTCCCTTTGAAATCCCCTTGTTGTAGGTGCTAACCAAGGCCACGGCCAAAGACACCATCACCAAGCCGAAGTCATAGCCGAGGTAGGGCGGATATCCCCTTAGTTGGTTTGAGATCTTAAGAGATAAGGATAAATGTCTTAATGAATCTAGGGAAATATTCCTTTCGCATGATAAGATCGAATATAGAAGTTATGCATGAAATATATGGAAATACTCTAATCTAAAGGCTATAATACAAAGGAAAGAACCCTAATTCAAGGATCTGAAAGCTTTGACATAAACACACACATATTGTATCCGACCCGAGACTTTGAGAAACATACACAATTGTAATCGACCTCTTATTGAATAATAAAGAAGAGTCTTTTGCATTATTTTATGTCTTCTTCGTTCATCTCCTTCCAAAAACCCTATAAACCAACAACTTCCTTGTTCTTGTTCTTCTCTGTCGAAGAATCACCAACAAACCCCCCCCCCGTCCCAAACAATAATATAGCATAATGGTTTAAACACTTGGTTTTGTCTTAAACAATGAATCCACAATTTTATGTTTGTGTCTTGGTTTAGAGTTATAGAGGTTATTTAATATTTTAGTGCATTCGGTTTGCCCAAAATATATGGTTTAAAAATGATAATTTTTTAAAAAAAATTGGGAATTTGAATGGATTTGTACATTTTTCCATCTTAATTTTAGCTATAAAAGATATAGTTTAAAAAGATTTTCATTTGTTAAGATAAGGTATCATCTATAGTTTTTTTTTGGATTATTATTTTTTGAGTATATCTCTTTGCATAATTATATGGTTTTTTTGATATTTATATATATTCGGTCGTGAAAAAAAAATAGTTTAAAAGGTATGTTATTATGGAAGGTATAACACAAATTGAAGATTTATATGGGATTGGTTGTACTATAAAATGTCAATGTTAATTGTTTTGGCTAGTTACGTGATTTGGAAATTTCATTTTATTTTAATTACAAACGATTATAATTTAAAAGAACTCGGTTTGTTAAGATAAGGCAACATCTATAGTTTAGGTTTGAGAAATGTCAAAATGTCTTTAAAAGAATTTTTGTAAATTTAGTTTTATCTATGTTGGGGTCAAAGACGGTCACGACAAAATCGACGCCTAAAAAGGACTACGGAGACGTTGTTTCCTCCTACGGAAACAAGAATCGCAAGAATATCCTCAAGGTTCGTGATGCAATACAGACTGGACAAGTAGCTGAGCTGGAGCTAAGTGACAGTGAAGACGAAGATAGTTTGGAGGATGAGACGGTTATGGCGACATAAGAGAATGAAGAAGGCCAAGATCCATTTGTCTTCTCTAATGGGCCAATTACCATATCTCAAACCAGAAGGCTTCAAGACCAGATTGCAATGTTGGTTTATTCAGAATCAATTAAGATTTCAGATCAAGAAGCAAACAAGAATTTGACCAAGACTTTTAACCATTCAATTTTCGGTTTAGTCTAGTCGAGCTTTTGATGGGTTTTATTTGGGTTTTTAGACTTAGTTTATTTAATTATTTTTGGGTCTGATTTTAAGCCCAATTAAGGCTTGATTCTGCGAAATTCCTTCTTTGTTTGGGAAAAGGAAATTTCGCAGACTTTGGGTAGTTTTTAGGGTTTTAGTTTTCTATTTAAGGCTTTGTAATCTCAGACTTTGAGATCAACCAATTTTCTAGCAATAAAGTTTTCTTAAAGTTTTATCTCTTTTCTCAAAAGTGAATCCCTGTTCTTCATTGAACAAATAGATTGCTATAGAGTTAATTCTCTACAAGCTGACTGTTTCAAAATCATTATAGAGTTAATTCTCTAGATCAGAAATTTATCTATCTATTTTTCTCTCCATCGAATTTCCATCATACAAATTCGCAGACTCTCAACTGAATTTTAGATCTAATAAATCTGTTTTCCTGTTCAGAGATCTTGGGTTGCATCAAGTGGTATCAGAGCAATTTGAACACAGAAAACTTGTGCAAATCTTCTTCTATTCTGCGATTTTTTTTTCGATTTTGGGGAGACTTTTTTCGAAAATTTATTCTCTTCTTTTTCTATCTTAATTCTGCAGGGTTTTCTTAGATACAGTAGTAGCTTTTTACAAAAAAAAAAATCGACAAAAAGGAAAAAAAAAGAAAAAAAAAAGAAAGCTCCTAAAAAGCTGAAAAAAATCTGAAAAAACTGAAGAGAAACCCAACTTCTTGTGGTAAAGGGGTTGCAGTTGTAACTTCCGCTACAAGTTTCAAACCTTGCAGAAACAAATTCTTTTCTCTCTATCTTCTGTTTTTCTGGGATTTTTAGGGAATTGAATTCTACGATTTGATTTGGTTTGTTCTTTACAGAGCTCGGATTCACTCCAACTTTTCGAATTTTCTTTAAAAATCGTGAATTTTACAGTGTTTTCGCAAGTTTCGGCTTAAATTTTCAGACGTAACAAATTTCTTTGGTTTTGTTGGTTTATTTTTGCAGGTTTTGGACAGGAATTTGCGGAAATTTTCAGAGTCAAATTGCCGAATTTTTTTTTCCTTTTTGCTGGATTTTGTTAATCTAACAGATTTCCTTTTCTGAGTTTTTGGTTTCAGGAACTATGTCAGGATCTGATAAGGATTCACATAACCTTATGGACCCCTCGTTGGTTCCACCCAATAAGCTTTGGGTTGAAGCTATTGTAGCCGAACCTATCAAAAAGCTACAAAGAACTAATCTTGTTGATTCTTCTCATAGTGAACATGATTTACAAGAGAAACATGCAGCACAGAAGGCCAAAGAGAAGCGAGATGGCAAGAGAATCATGGGAGATCTCGATCATACTGCTCTCTATTCAGAGGAAGAAGCCGAATTACTTGATGATCTTGCTGAATACTCAACACATCGCAGGCAAGCTAATAGACGAACACCGATTCGCGATGAAGACATCATGATGGACCACTATACTCCTCGGCGTGGAGGCCCAAGAGCTGCAGACCATGCCCCACGACTTGGAGCACCACGACATGCTAATATAGCTATTGTTGATGACGATTTGGGAAATTTGAAACTTCGTATTCCATCTTTTGAAGGAAAAACT
>OVAN01014755.1:0-11804 GCA_900406275.1 Anastatica hierochuntica
AACAATAATAACATGAAATCTAATCTTACAATATTTTTCAATTATTCAAAACCTAATCTCTATACCCTAAATGGTTTAGGGTATAGATTTTAGTGTCTAGTGTTTCAATCTTGACAAATATTTCAAAATTTATAAATAAAAAACATAAAAAGAATTTTAAAATAATTTGTAATTTTTTTTATGATTATTAAATAATTAGTGATAATTATAACACATTTTTAATTTCATACACGATAATTTCAAAACATTTTAAATTAAAAAAATGTTTAAATGACATAAGAACAAAACATGTTGATAACAACCAATCATATTAAATCACCAGTATAGCTATTCTAAATCACACGATCTGATTAACCTTCTCACATCTAAATCACATGAACTGATTAACCTTCTCACATCTAAACCACACGATCTTAACCCTTTTTTTGCCACACGATCTAATTAACTTTTCCTAAGAGTCTTAACCCTTCTCACATCTCGTTTCTCCCTCAAAAGAAAGCTCACATCTCAAATCCCTTCTCATATCAATCAAACTCACATCTCACATCTCGTTTCTCTTACACGATCGCTGCAACCTTCTCATATGTCTTAGTCTCCACGATCTCTGCAACCTTAATTGTTGCTTTGTTATTCTATGATTCAGAAATGCAAGCTTGGGGAGACATAGTCTGTGGACTTTTGGCATATGGGATC
Source organism: Anastatica hierochuntica (assembly GCA_900406275.1). Classification (NCBI taxonomy): domain Eukaryota; kingdom Viridiplantae; phylum Streptophyta; class Magnoliopsida; order Brassicales; family Brassicaceae; genus Anastatica; species Anastatica hierochuntica. The sequence goes on from OVAN01014755.1 coordinate 694, forward strand.
ATTCCACCACTCAACCAAAATCACCATTCCACCACTCTAACCACATCATTCCACCATTCCATCACTCCAACCAAATCATTTTGAACCAAGGAGACTCGTCATTTTCGGACTCCCAGCAAGCGGATTCATACCACATCTCCACCAACAAGAAGCAGATGATGATGTGGTCGAGCTCACAGAACGACAGTACCAGAGAGCTCTTGGATACCTGATCCGCTGTGAGGACAATGAAAAAGACATCGATCCAATGTACCGTGGAGTTTTTGGACTAACATGCGAAACAATGCACGCAACTCGTCTCAACTGAGATGCCCGAAACAAGAGGAAGGAGAGCCTTCCAGAGGCAAGGCTCGGCGAACATAAGGAGCAAAAGTTGAATGTAATTTGTTCTTTTTTCATGAAGCTGAGTGTAAAATTTGATTATGATTTAAACCATATGTATTTTGTATTTGTATTATAAAATTAATTAAATTTTATTTTCTAAATGAAATATATTAAATTCAAATTTTCTATTTAAATCATATATATATATATATATCAAAATTAAATTAAATTTTCCGGCTATGATCAAAATATTCACAAAATACAAAAAATAATTTGCAAAATTGATTTTTGTATTGTATATTAGATAGTTACAGAAATAAAACGCAATTGTAGAGTACTCGATACAACAAAATAAAACGATGTATTACAATTTCATAACAATAGCGTTTAATAATACGCTATATAAAATGTTGTGTGCGTACCAACTATGACATTAATAAACCAAATAATAACATAAATAAAACGCTATTGTACAAATACATACCAGTAGCATTTATCAAAACTCTATATAAAATGTTGTGTAGTCTGATACAAGTACAAACTATGACATTAATAAACAAAGTAATAACAAAAATAAAACACTATTGTAAAATAAATAATTTCAAATAATAAAACGCGATTGTCAAAGTAACTATCGTAGCATAACGGGAAACCGCTACGATAGCTCTCAGACCTATTGTCACGGTGGAAGACACATCGTTTCTAACAATGCTGCGAAATTAATACATAGCGTTTATTGGACGCTATCAATGAGCGAATTTCATGTAGTATCGAACTCGAATTTGACCCAAAATATATGAATCCAAACTGATTTGTAAAAATATCCGAACGGATCCCGTTTGGTTGTGTCTTGAGTGTCCGAAAATCTGAAAAAATGGACCTTATCCGAAACCTAAATGCCCCCTAGACACTTGCAATATAAGTTTAAAGGGCCAATTTAAATTTAGACCATAATAGTTTTTTTTTCCGACCGAAGATAGATTTTATTGATGCCAAAGAGAGATTACAAAGGATATTATAGTGATGAGCCTCAAACCCAGTAAGTTATAAAAGATAAAATTTCTACCGGGTTTGCACAACTACCATACACGTGGTTCCTTCTTCCTAAATCAATCTTAAAATTGCACGTGTCTTCGAGAAGTGTGGAGAAAAAACAGTTTCCACCACTATTCACTTCTATTCACCACCACTCATCTCCGCCTAGAACCTTCCACCACCAGTCATCCTCCTCTTTTGTTTCTTTATTTCGCTGCCAACTCCGCCCTTCCCCGGTTACACCTTGACAACAACACCGACTAAGGAAAGCCTACCATACTCTTCCGTAACTTTGATCGGAAGAATTAAAACCGCCTTAAACTTAGATGGAGAATAATTTAAGTAGGTCATTACTTCCTACGAGCTAGAGTGAGATGTCTCAAATATTTGAAATCAGAAAATTAAATTAAATCAACGGCAACGATTGGAAAATCAAAGATCGAAAAAGTAGAAGAACCGATACTTTATGGATTGAAAGCTATAGTAGTACCACTAAAAAAATTCGACTAATGTCGAAGAGATCTCGTCGCTTTATAGCCGACGAAGATGAATCGGTTCATAACCGGAAATTTATTTGCTCCGGTCAAGCACCCAACATCATCGATTTTTATTTAACCAATGAAAGAAAACAAAAACAAAAAGCGACAACTCCGGAGAATTCAGAGTCGAAGAAACGAGAAAACTAGATTTAGATCAGACGAGGTGAAAAAATGATGAACAATACTCTAGAGAGAGAGGGATTTTTCCTAGACCACAATAGTTAAACTATCCGTATATTTTTTTATAGGATGGTTGACATTAATATCATTGTAACACCCGTCTCATCCTCTCCTGAGAACGGTATACCATTAACCCTAACTTGCAACTGGAACAACTTAACATAACCATAAATAAACCTTTTATTACTCATAAACCGCGTATAATAACCAATAATTTTGCATAAATCCACCAATCTAAAACCAAAAACCAACCGAGTCTGAAAATCGATAAATAATATTTCAAAATTAAATAAAACCCCAGAAACAATATCAGTCTCGTCCAACTCATTCGACTACTCGTTAGCCACACCTGGAAGAAGAAGGGAAAATGAAGGGGTGAGCAACTTGGGAGTCACTCAGTGAGACGGGGAATGTTAGGGGAACCATAAGTCCGCAAACTCGGTTTAAGCACTTCAACCACGCAATCTAGTCCTAGAACAAGCGACAAACATGACACCTAATGCAGCAAACATGACACCTAAAACATCCAAACATAGCAATCAATGATTTTATCCTGCGAATTCAGTGATCGTCCACACTTCCTGAAAAGGCTTCCTTAGCATGGGATAAGTGCCCATACACACCGCCGTCGTGGATGCTTTATCGATCTTAGGGCTACAGACAACATATCGACTTACTGCCCGCATCCTCCGCACACATGACCCCGGGATACATCAGCCCCACTCTGTACCCACGCCCAGGTCTCCGCATCCATATCCACATATATATACATATATATAATTATAAATCAAACACTAGCAAACATCATACGAGACAAGCAACAATGATATCATCTATTATCCTAAGTTCAGGTTAGCAAATAAGAAAACAAATAGACTCCAAGCAGACTAAAACAATCAAACAACACTTGTTCCAGTGCTAAACTACGCGAGAAAGAGTGAATAAGGAAATCATGAGGAGTATATGGGTCTAGCCTTCACCTTTGCCACAAGTCTGAACTCTCGGCTTGACTGGCTACCGATCCACCCCCAGAAAGAAAAAATGGACCAGAACCCGAGTTATACCTCACTCGAAAACCTACCAAAAAGGGAAACCTGTCTGAAAAGAAAACTTTCCTAAAATGGAAACTGCCAAATGTGGAAACTTGCCATATTTGGAAACTGTCCAAAAAGGAAACTCGGGACTAGGCAAAACGGAACGAAAAATGTAAAAAGCTGAAGAAAAGAACACTAACTGGCAAAACCGGGTCGAACCTATTAGATCGGACCAAATCGGCTAAACTGGTTGAGGTCGACGACCTAATAGACCCTAACCGGTCGAACCAACTAACTAACCTAACCGAAAACTAGAAAGGAAAGAAAAGAAAAGATAGACTTACCAAAAAAGTGTCGGAGCTCGCAGGAACCTTTCAGAAAATCGCCCGGCACTCACCGAAAAGAACTCCAAAAGTTTACTGGAAAAATCCCGGGAACTCGCCGGAAAAGAACTTCGTCAGAGACGGTGGCTAAAAGCCTGTGGGGACTAGCCGGAAAGCCGACCCCCTGTGCAGAGCAATACTATGACTTGTGAAGAAAATAAGAAGAGGAAGGACTATATTTATAGGGGGAGGATGGAAAGGAGGAATGATTAAATACCCAATGTGAAAATTTTAAAAAAAAATAGAAAATGAACTTTTTAATTAAATTGAATTAATGGATTTTAAGGCTTGAAAGAATAAATTAAATGGGGATGTTACAATCACTTTTGTGACACACAACATGATTAAAAACGGGTTAATGAAGTAATAAAGCTGTGGCGAAGAATTCTGATGCATAATATAAATTTATACAGTGACTGAGAAATTATCCAAATACAATTGAAATCGCGAGAATAAAGTGTTAAAGAGATAGATTATAAAAATTCAGATCTAATATCATTTGGAATTAAATCAGTTTACATGTGGAGAATAGTATAACAATTAAGAGTCAAATTGTAAAGATAAAAGTGTAACGACCGAAAATCTGAACCAAGCCAATTGAAATTTTTCTCTAATTAATTTTCAGTCTAATTTACGTTACCCTAATCCTTTCTTGAGCCGTCAAGTGAGAATCGCACTGAGAAAAACACAAAAATTCCGGGTTCGGGAGATAAAGAGAAGAGAGAAAAGAAAAAGTAGAAGGAGTTGATGCGGTTTTTTCATAGACAGATTCGTCAGTCTGTGGAAGGAAAGATGAACGACCAACCAAATTGATTTGGATTGATCTAAAATTTTACAGCAAGTATTCAACTCGTCGATCTTCATACTCCAATTTTTGGATCGCGATTTCAAGATATATTCTGAGAGATATATGCGTTTTACTAAGGAGTATTAGAGTAGTCCGCGAATCAGACCAGTCCGGACGTAAGAGACGTTTCAAGGGTCAAACGATGTCAGATCGAGTCGAAACCGGTGAATGTGGATCAGGCACTCATGGGAATTCAATCTCACCAAAGGGTTTGTAAAGATAATGCACCGTTTACTATTTATACCATTTTTCTTGACCAACTGCATGCATTTCTGCTATAATTCTAGATTTGTGTTGTTTGGGCGTAAATAATTTTTGGTTAGGTTAGAAGTTGTTTTTAGGATTGGGTAGAGTTGTTGTAGAGACTCCTATGAACCTACTGATATATGGAAAATCAGTTTCGGGTTCATACTAGTGGAAAAGCGTGCCCCGAAAATTGTTGCAGCATTGTTGTCCACGTTAGGAAATCGAGGAAGAAGCCCTTTTGTCCATTTGTGGCAAAGGTGATGGCTAGACCCATATACTCCTCATCATTTCCTTATTCACTCTTTCTCACGTAATTTAGCACCAGAATGAGATTGGTATCGAGTCTGATTAGGTCTTGATTGCTTATTTAATTGTTTTGAACTGAACCTAGGAGTTTATGATGATTTCACGCTTTGTTTGATTCTCATATGTCTTCTCTAATGATTGCATTTGGTATCTATTATATATTTATACAATATATGAGTATGGACGCGGTTTGGCTGAGGGTACGACATGACGTTAGTATCTTGGAGTCGAGGTGTTCCTGAATTGGCGAAGGGTACGGTGAGAAGTGCATAACTCGAAGTCAGGGTTTATTTTCCAAACTTGGCATAGGGTACGTCGAGACGTTCGTAATTCGAAGTCTTGTTTGAGGAGGGTGCGGGAGCAAGTCGATCGGCCTGCCGATGCCCTATATATCGATAAAGCGTCCCTTGGATGATGGGTATGGGCACTTATTTTTTGATGAGGAAGCCTCTACGGAGAGTGTGGACGGTCACTTAAATGGTCTCTATATTATGTAGGCTAGGACCATTATGTGCTGATTGAGCGCCATGTTTGCTACTTATTCTAGGACTAGATCGCGTGGTTGAAGTGCTTAAGCCGGATTTGCGGACTTATGGTTCCCCTAGCAATTCTCACCTCGATGAGTGACTCCCATGTTTCTCATTCCTTCCTTTTCCCTTATACGTTTCAGGTGAGATTGACGAGTAGTCGGATGAAATGGACGGTTCTTGTGTTGTTTTTGAGATAGACAAATTTTATTTGCTTTCTTGGTTTTTCTGATGTTTTATTTATTTATTTATTCATTTGATTTAGTTCGGTTATTGAATTTATTGGAACTCGAGTTAAAGTTTGTAAAATTGAACCTTGGTTATGTTGCGTTACTTGTGGTACAAATTACGTTGAGTGTCACGCCGTTCTCGAAGGAGGATGAAACGAATATTGCAAAAAGTCTCCCACCTCTATATTAGGAGATGAAAGTATCGATATGAGGCTTTGAGCCTGTAGAATTATAAACTTATTTTGTGAACTTTAGACTTTGAAAGTAACAAGAAAACACTCTTATTAATTTGAAAAAATCGCTCAAAACTCAAATCTCCAAAACCTCACAAACTCTCAAAAACTCACATCATAACTCGACATGAAGCTACTCTTTTATATCAAACTTATTTTCCTAAACCTATTAAGAATTCTATTGGATAACTACTAAAGAAATCCTAATCATATTCTACTTAGAAAATCCTATCTCGGTTTGGTTTAGCCAATCATTATCTTCAAATTATTTCCGGTTTGGTTTGACATGATTTAAACTTATTTCAACAGAGTCATGCCAAATATCATCTCACGAGCAAAGATTAACAATATTTTAAAATGGATTGCTCAAAGATGGTCAACTTATTGTTGTAACTTTGAGAGTTTGGATTGTTTTGGATTTTCTTATGTGAATTATTTAGTTTGTTTTTCATATCTGATTACACTAATTATGTAAATTTCCTAAAAATTAATATAATTTCCAATGTTTAGAAAACATGAACACTTCATTTTGTGCAAGTGCAACCTGAAAACATAAAAATTTATCACACTAATCATCAAAAGTTTGAAATCTAGCTGACAAAAAAAGCCATAATGATGGTGTATCAAGTATAACATGAATGTTTATTATTCTCATTAATTAAAATGTATTTGTACAAGTGTTTATATATTAGAGGTATGTGAGCAAGCTAACTAATTGAGCTAACAGAATGTGTTAACTAACTAATTAACAATACTAACAACCTATTATCACCAATACACCTCCCTCAAGCCTTTTGAAAGAGAGATTCTGAAGTAAAGACATCTTGAAAAAGGCTTGAAATGGACATGCGACGAAGGAGTGAGTAGAAAGGACCAGGATGTAAGGCTTTTGTGAAAATGTCTGCATGTTGTTCAGAACTAGAGACATGATGCAGACTTAAAAAACCTTTCTTGACTTGATCTCGGACTGTATGACAGTCATTTTCCACATGCTTGGTCCTTTCGTGGAAAACAGGATTCGTGGCAATGTGCATTGCAGATTTGTTGTCACATAAAAGCTTAGCAGGGGACTGTACCTGAATGTGCAGATCTGTGAGCAACTTCTGAAGCCATAACAGCTCACAGGTCGCATGCGCCATGCTCCTGTACTCAGCCTCTATGTTGCTTCTGCTCACAACATCATGTTTCTTGGACTTCCAGCTAATTAGTGAACTGCCTAGATACATACAATAACCAGTAATGGATCGTCTGCTGTCAGGGCAGGTAGCCCAGTCAGCATCTGCAAACCCATTCAGACAGATTTCTGAGTTAGCAGCATAGAACAAACCTTGTCCTGGATTACCTTTGATGTATCTGAGTATCTTATAAGCAGCTTGAAGATGAACCTCTGTAGGAGCTGAAAGAAATTGGCTCAATCTGTGAACAGCAAATGTTATATCTGGCCTTGTGATAGTCAGATATAGCAGCCTACCAATGAGTTCTCTGTAGGGTGTTGGATCATCTAGAGGATCCCCTGTATCCTTACTAAACTTTTGAGTTGGATCCATTGGAACAGAGGAAGGTTTGGAAGTAAGAAGTCCAGTATCAGCTAGTAGATTAAGAGCATATTTCCTTTGTGATACTGTTATGCCAGCAGAATTCCTTGCTATTTCCAATCCTAAGAAAAATCGTAATTCCCCTAGATCCTTGATAAGAAATCTCTGCCTAAGAGTCTTTTTGACATGATCAACCTCAGCAGGACTATTGCTAGCAATCATGATGTCATCTACATAGACCAATATAGTAGTGAAGGCAGATTCTGTGTACCTTGTAAACAAAGTGTTGTCAGAAGGAGATTGTGTGTATCCTGCAGCCAACAAGGCAGTAGAAAGACACTGATACCACTGTCTAGAAGCTTGTTTTAAGCCATAAATGGACTTATGCAAGCGACAGACAGAGTTAGGAGGAAGACTACCAGTAGCAGATGTATAACCTTGAGGCAGACTCATGTAGATTTCTTCATCTAAGTCCCCATGGAGAAAGGCATTTGAAACATCTAACTGACAGAGATCCCATCCTTTGATAGCAGACAAAGCTAGGAGCAACATGACACTGCCTAATTTAGCAACAGGTGAGAAGGTTCTGTGAAATCAATACCTTCTTGTTGTGTATACCCTTTTGCTACAAGACGTGCCTTATATCTCTCCAAAGTCCCATCAGCTTTATATTTGAGTTTGTAGACCCATTTGCAACCAATTGCAGTCTTCCCAGGTGGCAAAGATTCAACAGTCCAGGTCTTATTGATTTCCATTGCCTGAAACTCCTCATTCATGGCCTTAGTCCAATGTGGTGACTTTATGGCTTGTTTAAAAGAGGTAGGTTCTGTTTCAAGGGAGTAAGAAAGAACAAAAGACTGATAGAGAGGTTTTAAATGGGAATATGTAAGAAAAGAGTCAATGGGATATAAAGGATTAGAGGAATCAGATGAAGGAAAAGCAGGTGAAGAAAAATGAGCTAAAGAGCAATGATAGTCTGAAAGATAACCTGGAGCTTTAACAGTGCGTCTTGGTCTATCAATGAGAAGTCTTGCTTGCCCTATTCCTGAGGTAACAGTCTCATTGAATACATGTGTGGCACTAGGAGTAGTATTTGTGTGTGAAGATGATGTATGTGATGCAGGATGTATAGATGAAGTAATAGGAACAGATGCATGAACAGGTGTAGGAGCAAATGCAGAAAGATCAGATATGTCATTGATGTCAACAGAAACAAGAGTAGAAAGAGCTAATATAGACTGAGGAAACATATCTAAAGAAGATGCAGGAGACACAGATTGTGCAAATGGGAAAATTGTCTCATGAAAAATGACATTTCTAGAGATTGAAATTTCACGAGTTTCAATATTCATGACTTTATATCCTTTCATTCCTGGTGGATATCCTAAGAAAACACATGCATTTGCTCTAGGAGAAAACTTATGTCTATCTTTCAATAAGGTGGATACAAAGCACAAACATCCAAAGGATTTCAGAAACTGATAATCTGAGACTTTATTAAGAAGAAGTTCATATGGAGACTTATTATTCAGCAAGACAGAAGGCATTCTATTGATGAGAAAGACAACAGTAAGAATGCAATCAGTCCAATATATCAGAGGAATATGAGACTGGAATAGTAGAGCTCTAGCAACACTAAGTAAGTGTTGGTGCTTTCTCTCCACAACAGAGTTCTGTTGTGGAGTATAGGCACAAGAAAATTGATGTACTATACCAGTTTCCTGAAGTAATGATGTAAAAGCTAATTCAGGAGCATTGTCACTGCGAATGATTTTAATTTTTCCATTATATTGAGTTGCTATATGTTTCAGAAAGATTGGAAAAACATTTGAAACATCACTTTTGTTTTTCAACATATAGATCCAAGTAACACGAGTACAATCATCTACCAAAGTGAGAAAGTATTTATAGCCTTCTATAGATTATGTTTTAAATGGACCCCAAATGTCTAAATGAACAAGATCAAACGGGTGTTTAGCCATGTTATTATGAGAAATGAAAGGAAGACGTTTTTGCTTAGCTAATGGACAGACTTGACAACAATCTAAAGTTTTTATACTAGATGGAGAAATGGGTAAAATACCAGACAAAGCATGTAATCTTTCAGCTGATGGATGTCCAAGGCGCTGGTGCCAAAGATGTCCATCAACTTGTAAAGAGGCACAAAGGTTGGTAGAGGGAGAAATATCACCAGCCTCTAAGATATAGAGGTTGTGTATGAGTGTGCCTCTACCAATCATCAAGCCCTGAATAGGTTCCTGGATGAAACAATGATCAGAGTAAAAATGAGCAGATGAGTGATCATGTTTTAAAAGACTGCTAACACTAATCAAGTTAAAGTGAAACGATGGAACATGTAAAACATGATGCAGAATGAGAGATGCAGATATATGAATTGTGCCTGTGTGTATAATGGATTTCCTAGTGCCATCAGGAAGTGAGACTGAAACTCCATTCACAGGGTAAACCTGACTAAACAAAGATAAATCACAACACACATGCGTAGTTGCTCCACTATCTATGATCCATGATCCAAAGGGGAGATTATTGTATAGAGTATTTAGGCATTGGTGCTGAAATGTAAGAGAATTGTGTTCAAAATGAAGGCTGGTGGAAGGAAAAGGAATAATACCAGAACTAGATTGAGGTGCCATAAAGCCATTTTCAGTAATGGAGGAAGACTCTGAAATAATTGGAGCAACAAACTTTTGTGTTGGACTTTTGTTAAGGACCTGAAGTTGATGAATAATTGCTTGAACCTGATCAGAATTCAATTGACTTAGATCCAAACTGACAGAGGAATGAGCTTGAGGTAGATGCATTTGAGAACCAGAGACCACATTAGCAATAGTGATATGCTTCTGCATTTGATTCATTTGAGGCAAAGGTGGCCTGGGAGATGCATTTACTTGTCCTCTTGCTTGAAAACCATATCCATTCTGTGATCCATTTCTTGGACTGTATCCAGAGTTACCATAATCAGAAGTATTGCTTGAATTGTACATATGACCAGGAGGATATCCAATTATCTTATAGCATTTCTGCACAAAATGTCCTGACTGTCCACAATAAGTACATAGGTCTTTGTTTAGGACGATTACCTCCTTGAAATGAAGCTGCATAAACTTGATTGTCACTCTGACCAGTGTAAACAAGATCATCTGTATTTGTAGAAGCTTGAAACGCAACATTCTCTGACTTTGAGACTGGTTTAATAGATTTTTGACGTTCATCCTGAGATACCATGTTGAAAACATCTTCAATTGTGGGGATTGGTTTCAACATGAGAATATGACGTCTTATTTGATCATATGATTCATTTAAACCCATTAAAAATTTAGTCACACGACTCCTCTGCATCAAAGCTTCCCATTTAGCAGCAGCATTACATTCACATCTGCCTCAGGAACAAACTGGAAGATCCACATAATTTTTGTACTCTTCCCATAGAGTCACAAGCTCAGTAAAATAAGTACTCACATCTTGTGAGCCTTGTTGAATACTAACAAAAAAAATCTGTTGCTATGATATGAATTGCTGAGTCATAAAATCTATTTTCCAGTAAAGTTCAACTTTTGTATGATATGAATTACTAGAAAGAATCATTGTTTCAAATTTAATAACATTCATATATAATGTATATAATTCACAAGGTTGAAAACCTGCGTTATATACATTTATCATGTGTTGTT
>OVAN01014758.1:0-11802 GCA_900406275.1 Anastatica hierochuntica
AATATTTTCCCGACTATTCGGCACGTAATCGGCATGATCGGATCGAGAAACAGACGTCTCGGTACGATCGGATCTGATCGGGAACTGTTTGGCACGATCGGGTATGTTCGGATCAGGTAAAATACACGATATCTGTGTGCTCAGCACGTCTGGAGAAAGAGCCACGTGGTCGGACACGTGTCACCGAACGGTGAAGCTTAGTGTCTCACGTGCTGATTCATGCCCAAGATGTTGCCGCCTATATAAACCCATTTCTCCCACATAATTCGAGTTTTGGGAGTTTTGGCACGAGGAGAAAGTGCCCCGATCGTTCGGATCGTTCAGATACACGATCGCCGATCGATCCGACTGTCCGGATGCGCGATCGGCGACTGTTCCGAACGTGTTTTTGCGAATTTTTCTCGTGCCTAAGTCTTTTTTGAAGGATTCTCTCGTGCATAAGTGAAGTATTGAAGTGTTCTTCGTGCCTAAGGACCTTGGCACACGACGGATCGAGATTTTGGGAAGAAACACGAGCATCCGAACACGCCGAAAGAGTATTCTCGCGCATCCGAGCGTCTGGAGAAAACGTTCTCGTGAACCGAATATTCTGAGGATGTTTTCTCGTCCCAAACCAAGTAGATATCGAGAGACATCGTGTCCAATGATCATGACACTTATCCGGTAAGACGAACCATCCGAAATCATGATTTCTCTCAGTACTTTATTCGCCGATTGTGTATCCGACCATACCGATCGTGCGGATAGCGTTACCGATCGTGTATCCGGAAGTATTGATCGTGTATATAATGGTTGTTGTTGTGCCAAGTGCTCAGGATAGCAGGGAACCAACCTGAAACCTTGGAGGAATATATTCGGAGGGTTACTAGGCCACGTTCGGGAACTATTGAGCTTCCGGAAGGTATCTGGTAAGGATTTTCGTTATCGGAAAGTTGGTTACCCGTGAGACGGACTGGATCGATATATATAAGGATCGGATTATGCGTGTTTAGGTGTGTGCCGTGAAAGGACTTGGCGAGATCGGTCCGTGGGTTCCTGATAAGAAGTTAATTTTTCGGTAAGATCTCGGATCACCCGAACGTTGCTTTTCGAATAGCTTTGTCGAGCAATAGTTTTCCTGACCATTAACCGTAGGAATCCAACTATATTGAACTTAGGATTTCCGCAGGTTGCTAGGCTCAGCTACGCTCGGATCCTATTCGTTCCTTATCTAAACCGTGCCGAAATTCTAAGGTGAATCTTGGTAGTCGTTTTCTCATGTCCGCATGAGCTGCACCGCAAGTTGTTTGTTTGTTTCATTGCTTGGATGTTTGGATCGTGATATAATAGTACTTGTGTGATAATATGACCGTGAATTATATATAGTTCATATTATCCGTTTGGTTGTTCCGTGTTCTGTCCGGACATGACCTTAATCCGGATAGAATACGAACACGTCCAAACGTTGAGAAAGCTTAGTGTATTATATGGTATATTAGCCCGAGGTTCATAACGAACAAAGAGGGAATTTTAAGGTTAAGTATAATGAAGTAAAGTCTAAGGTACTAGCTAAGTCATCGCTGCCCATGATTATCCACATCCGTGGCTTGGTCGTTGCGTGGTGGCGCGTGGACGGATCAAGATCAAGTAAACGAAGACACGGAGAGACTGGGTCGCTACCATGGTCGTGTACTGCGTGATGACGCAGTGCTGGAACTTCCATGTTTCATGGCTTCTAGCGGAGGAATGTATAATGTATATATAATATTACTATAGTTCCGTTTAGCCTTTGTGGCTACGGGATTAACTATATATTTTTTTACTTGAGTTGGATACGGGTAATATGGAAGCGATGCATTTGAGGTTTTTCCCGGGATAAGTACTGATAAGTATGGAGAAGTATTGATAAGTATGGTTAAGTACGGTTAAGTACGGTTAAGTATCTACAGTATACTTGGGTGATATACTTGCGTGTTTCTCTTTCATTTATCGAATCGGTTTGGGGCTAGGACTATATGAATAGTGGGTTGGGTTTCCAGGCTCACTGAGTAACGTTGTTACTCACGACTCTCTTGTGCGTGCAGATAACCACTAGAATGGGGATTTCTTTTTCTTTGGGGTGCAAAGGAACATCTAAGCCAACGTTAGTTTTTGTTGTCCTTGCAAAAGAAAGTTTGATGTATAGCTACGTATACGCTGTTGAGCCTTAGGCTCTAGGGGAAACTTATATGTTTTCTTGTAAGACTTTTAAAGTACTAAGTATATATGATATCGAAAGTTTTATACAACTACGGGTTCCAAATGATATTAGTCCTTGTCCGGACGAACTAACTGTTAACCGTTGCTCAACGGGTTGAAAAGCCTAGAGCAATAGTTAGCAGGATATATGGTGAACTCGGACAGTTGGTTCAAGGAACTCAAATTTGTTTTGGGAACCTAGGATCGGCCGTCTGGGAACATCATATGTGCCCCTTCTGTTCAGCAATGAACGGGGGTGTCACACCCATTGATTTCCCAACGCCTCTTTTCCTTCCGGCAAATCAGTAATGTCCCAAGTATGACTTATCTCCAAAGCATCAACTTCGTTGGTCATAGACTCGCACTACACTTTGTCTGCGAGGGCCTCTTTATAACTTTTTGCTTCGACGCCTGCAAGTATGGCTGCAAGAAAAGCCTGGTGCCCAGAGGAAAACATAGCGTCTGAGATATTATGTTCAAGCAAATACGGAGTATTACCTGGTATTGTTGGAGGCGTCTCTGTGGAGTCGATGAAGTCGGGTGGTGGTGTATTATTAATGACACTGACATTGTAGAGAAGATAATCAGCAAGCTTCTTTGGTTGTGTTTTATCACGCTGGCCACGTCCTAAAACAATAGGCTCGTGTACTGGTGCTGCTGTGGTCAAATCAGTTTGTGATGTCTTCGAAGGCAGAGGATCCGAGGCGGGAGGAGACATCGAAGGTGTTGATGCAGCATTAAGGGGAAAAGGAACAATGGCGAGAGTGTTATCGGGTGAAGGTGACAATGGAGTTGAAGTCTCATGCTTGTCTCCCAAGTTAACGTCATGTGTGGCACTAGAAGAAGACAATGGAGTTGAAGTCTCATGATTGTCTCCCAAGTTAACGTCATGTGTGTCACTAGAAGAAGAAAAAACATCAGACTTTTCTTCCACGTCACCATCATGAGTGACCCCACATGGACCTGCTGTAAAGCCCTCACTCCCCCTATCATTAAAAGCACTCCCCCTGGCTTGTTGATCCGGGTCAAATGACCAATCATCATCAACAGAATCGTAGGACAAATGTGATGGAGAAGATGATGACGTCAAAGGCAATGCAAAGGGAAAAACATCCTCTTGAAAAACTACATCTCTTGAGACAAAAATGTCTTCGGTTTCAAGATCATAGACTCGCCATCCTTTCTTGCCAAAAGGATACCCGAGAAAGATACAATGGCGACTCCGAGCACTGAACTTATCTTCATAACGAGACCGCATGTGAACATAGCATGATGAACCAAACACGCGCAAACGATCATAGTGTGGTTTCTCATTAAACAAAATCTCGTACAGTGTACATCCTTTAAGAACAGAAGTTGGCGTCAAGTTTATGAGATGCGCGGCGGTGAGCACTGCTTCGCCCCAAAATTTTGTTGGTAACTTGGCTTGGAAAAGTAAAGATCTTGCCACGTTCAAAATATGTCGATGCTTTCGTTCCACTTTACCGTTCTGTTGTGGTGTAGCGACCCAAGAAGTTTGGTGGATGATCCCATGTTTCCAGAAAAATGGCGCCAAATAAAGAAACTCGGTCCCATTGTCACTACGCACCGTCTTCACCGTATTGTTAAATTGTTTTTCCGAATATGCACAGAAATTTTCCAGCACTTGTCGAACTTCAGATTTAGCAAGAAGAAGATGAATCCAAACCGATCGCGAGAAATCATCTACAATCGTAAGGAAATATACTGCTCCGCAAGTGGATGTTATCCTATATGGACCCCAAACATCAACATGGATTAATTCAAAACATTCCTTTGTTTTATTCAAACTATCCGGAAAAACATCTATAGTTTGCTTAGCCCGAAAACACATGTCGCAATGACTAGGACTAGCAGAATTCAAAGTAGAAATAGGTAAAGAAGCTAAAACTGAAGTAGACGGATGTCCCAAGCGACGATGCCACAAAGCTTGATCAGAACTGCTTCGACTTTATGAGCTCGCACTGAAGCCACGTCCGTCAGATAATACACACCATCCCGTTCTTCACCGGCTCCAATCAGGGTCCTCGAGAAACGGTCCTGTAATACACACAAAGTATCAGTGAACATTGCAAAACAATTTTTCATTTTCTTAAGAAGTTTCGACACTGAAATCAATGAGCAATTAAGGCGAGGCACATATAACACGTTGTAAAGTGCAACGGTGGGTGTAAGTGACAAAACCCCCATGCTAGTAGAGTACGTAGCACTTCCATCGACAAAACCGACAGAGCATGGGGATTTCTAACGACTTCAGTGAGCAAGGAGAAATCCCCGGTCATATGATGACTTGCTCCTGTGTCAATTATCACATCTCCCAACTTCTTACCGGTGAGTTTGTCACGAGCACTGCCAACACTCGTCTTTTCTTGTGCCATCAGAATGATTGCTCGCCATTGATCCGGAGTGAGTTCTGGAAAAACAGAGGCATTGGAGGATGTTGCGTGAGCTGCTGTAGCCTGACTCCGACCACGACCAGTACCCGCAACGTTATGACCTCTGCCACCACGAGAGCCTCCTCTTTCGTTTTGCTTTTGATTTCTCTCAATCCACCACTCGGGGTAGCCGTGCAACTGCCAACAAAAGGACTTCTCATGTCCAGACTTGCCATAATTTGAGCAGAGCAAATTTCGATCTCGGAGACGATTGCTCGGACCTGAAGAATCACCACCTGTGTCTCGGCGAAGCTGCGTAGAAATTAAATCAACAACATCTCGTCGAGTCACGAAACCGATAGCATCACTATGTTGAAGGTCTCGTGCTTGTGCCGATGAGAGCCGTTGTTCTTCTCTAACCACTTTTGCATATGTCTGCGCTAAATCAGGTGAAGGATCCTCATCAGTGATAGAGTTGATAACATTACCAAACCGAGATGCATCAAGCCCCATCACGAATTGA
The DNA here is from genome assembly GCA_900406275.1 of Anastatica hierochuntica. Lineage (NCBI taxonomy): Eukaryota > Viridiplantae > Streptophyta > Magnoliopsida > Brassicales > Brassicaceae > Anastatica > Anastatica hierochuntica. The sequence goes on from OVAN01014758.1 coordinate 5,134, forward strand.
TGTACTTTTTCTTCTTCTCTTTCTTTAGCGAAATCCACTCCAGCAGCACAAGAACACACAGGAATCGGCTTATGCATATACAATTCATCCCACATCGCAGCCAGTTTACCGTAATAATTAATCACAGGCATACCATTTTGGCGACAAGAAGCTAACTGAGTTCGAAGATGATAACTCTAACCTTATTTTCAACACATAATCTCTCCTTAAGATTCTTCCACAAATCATGTGCGTTAGTAAGAAAAGAAACAGTAGATCGGACACGCGAAGCTATCGACGTTCGCAGCCACCCAATCACCATGGAATTAACAGAGATCCAAGTCTCAAGTTCAGGGTCGTTACTTGCAGGTTTGGCAATTGAACCATCAACAAAGCTCATCTTCTTCTTAGCACGAAGGGAATTAGTCATCTCAGACGCCCATTCGTTATAGTTTTCTCCCGTAAGAAGAACTGAAGTGATCATAACACCTGGGTTGTCCGAGGAAAACAGAGAATACGGAGTTGACAAGGTGGAATCACCAACACGAGCAACTGCAACTTCATCTTTTGTATCCATGTTTCTTTGAAAGACAGAAAACGAAGGAAAAAGAAGAGAAACAGAGAATCAACAGAGTAAGAAGGAAAACAGAGAACCGAACAAAAAATTAGGTTTCAGGATTCGGTTATGATACCATGTAGAAAAATATACTAAAGAATACGTTCTTTTTCCATTGTTTTGTTTGTTACACAATTCTCACATATATACAAAACATATGACGGTGTAAACGTAAATCCTAACGTGTTAGCTCGTATTGACACAATATCGGTCCAACTCAGCCCAGTACGGCGTCTACATGTTTACTCAAGCAAGTGTCTCTAACGGTGTACACTACATACCCTTTAGAGTTTTCACTCTCATATACATAACACAACTCTTATTCACCCCGATTTTTTGCCATCTTCCTAAACAAAACAAAACTCAACCTATGGATGATTATCTCTATCGTGTTCGCTATCGTGGCCGGGGCTTTCACTCTCAACACTTTCTCCGCCGGGTCATCTAAGAAACTCAACCCTGCGGGTATGTTTTTAGCTTTATGCGCCGCTGTCTTCTTCTCCTTACTCCTTTGCCAGATAAGAAGCGTTTTCAAGGAACTTATCACCGTTTACAACGAACCAACCAACAGGAAACAACCGAGTTTCGTCGTGGTTTTCGAGTTGCTCATCTTCTCCTCTCTGGTAGCCTCAGTCATAGCCATCGCAGCCGTTTTCATCTCCGGCCAGCACCGGAACTTAAAGAGAGATATGAATGGGTTCTTGAAAGGAGAGAGCGCTTACGTGAAAACTAGTGGGTCAAGTCGTGGCGTGGCAAGTCTATTGGGTTGGGATCGTTGGGCTCGTGTTCTCAGTCTCGGCCGTGTTCTCGAACGTGATCAGTGTCTGTACGTGGCCTGTCGTGTCTCTTCTCATCGTTTATTTTTATAACAAGTACGAAGAGTACGATGTCTTGAGAGGAACAGCCTTAGTCGCCGCGGCTCTCAGCGTCGCATCTTATTTTTATTTGATTCAAAGAGAGAAGACAGTCACCAGTGAAGGTGATGAGGCCTTGAGCTAACTAAATATGTTTCTATAACCAAAATAAGTTTGCTGCATCTTTTATTGGGATAATAATTACATTCGTGTGTACCATTTTTGGTAGAAAATATATTTTCTAGAATCAAATAATTTTTATATTATTTGCGAAGTGAATATGGCTCAAATTAAAAGGTAGTATGGTTGATTACATGACTATCTTTAATGAAGTTTTTTTTTTATCATCTGGGTTACCACTGCTATTAAAAATTTTGAGAAACAACTACAAAGACAATTACTTCAACAGAAAAATCTTTCCGTTCCATCTGTTGGCATGACGAACAGTCCTCGCTTGCACCACGCTGAAGACTTCTTATATGCTTGCCTCCATTAATCTGCAATAAATTGCGCATCTCCGGAGAATCAATCCCCTAACCTTCTGGTGTAGAAGCATTAATTAACCTTTGGTCAACCACTGGACCAAGGGGGCTTCCACAAAATTATTTAAAATGAAGTTTAATTATTTAATGAAGTTTAGTTAATTAAAAATTGAAAATCTAAAAAAAATTATTTAAAAACTGAAAAAAAGAAAAATTGAAAAAAACAAAAATTCAAGGAAGAGGGAAAATTTTTTAATGATCTTATTTACCTATAAAAAATATATGTTACTTAAGTTAAATAGAATATATTATCCATTTTTAACGTTCTTGTGTGTATATAATAAATTGTAATGACAAAAAATTTAAATAATAATATAATTACATTTTTTATTTTAAAAACCAAACAGTCCTAAATAACACCAATATTATGATGAGTGTTATTACTATCATAGTTTATAAAATCAAAAAAGGTAAATAACAATAAATTAAAAAATGGAAAAAAGAAAAAGTGAGAAAAATAAAAATTTAAATGAAAAAGGAAAATTTTTAATGATCTTATTTACATAGGAAAAATCATATATTACTTATGTTAAATAGAATATGTAATCAATTTTTAATGTTATTATGTGTATATAACAAATTATAGTGACAAAAAGTTTAAATAATAATATAATCACATTTTCTATTTAAAAATAAAAACATTATTTTTGATTAAAATAAAAATAAGAAGTCATAGATAACACCAATATTATAGTCTAAGTAATATCATAGTTTAGAACGAGCCAAATGTCAAAAGAACAAAATCTTTCACTATATACAGAATATATCAAATGAATAACTTGTAATGATAAAAAATTTAAATAATAATATAATCACATTTTCTATTTTAAAAACTAAAAAAAAGTCCAAAAATAACATTAATATTATGATTAGTGTTATTAATATCATAATTTCTAGCGGGGTCCAATATCAAAAGAAAAGAATATTTCACTATATGCCCAATATATCAAATGAATTGTATTATCTAAATTTAAAACATGTATAAATGTATAAAATAAATTTTAAAACTACACAATTAAAATTCTAAGAACGAAGATTTTCAATTTAGCATATAAATTGACAATATGATTTATAAATTGAAAAAATTTTATATTAAAAATTTATCAAAACATAACTATTTATAAAATTTTAATATCCGCATCATATGCATACCACAGACTAACTAATATTTAAACCTACTAAATATATTTTATTTCAGTTAATCAATTCAAAATACAGTAAATCAAGAAGCGTTGTCTAAAAGACACTAACAGATGTCTAACAAAATCTCGAAAACTCCCTGAAAAAGAATCAAAGAAAACACTCTAAAGAAAAGCCATCATTCCACATTCCAATCCAGCCCATCAAACTTTTCATTTGTCAATGCTTAGAGACAACAACGACCAAAAACCAATAACTACTAACCTCCGGAAACCAAAGCGAAAGACAAAAAAGAAGGGGGAAACATAAAAACTTTAAAAGATGACCGACAATGTTTTTGAGGAGCCATCCACTATTTTTGAAATCAAAGATGAAGAGAAGATAAAATTGACCCCTAGGGTTTTGAAAGAGAATTTTCTAATTAATCTTTAGTTAGAAGAGTCTTATTTTGTTATATTGAACACTTTTTCAATAATTCAATATATTTAAATAACCAAATATTCTTAATTATTCCATGATTTTTATATTAACAATATAATTTTTATTTTTTCTCAAATTCCCAAATTGTTTTGATCTATTTATCATCCCTTTAAGCAATATACCTGCTTCGCTTTTGGATAAACAACCTTGAAATTTCCTTGCTTTGTTTGTTGATAATACTGGGTGCTTTAAGAAATATATATTAATTTTAGAAATATATATTAACTTTTGGAAATGACTATCTATTTCTAAAAAAAAACCAAAAACCATAATATTTGAGTTTTTTTCTAAAAGCACCCACTATTTTCTTTTGTTCCAACGAGCATTTTGGTTTTTATTTATGATTGATGATTTGTTTAAACAAACATTACTAAAAAGGATCTAAAATTAAAAAATACCAAAAAAATTAAAAACTAAAAGTAAAAACTACTCTAAAATTTACAAACATTCAAGACTTAAATATTTTATGACGAATAATATTTGGAAGCCTATTAAGTAAATTTTCTTCTTATCGGATGCAAAAATATATGAAATTCTAGAGTATTACATGCAAAAATATTTGTCGTGATTTAGTGTGTTGCATGAAGACTATATTATTTTGTCGCATATATCGTATATAAAAAACCATCTATGTAGATTTAGGTGTTAGATTATACGCAATGAGATTGTTGAATAAAAAATTCAACAGTTGAAACCATACGATAAGGCTATTGAAAAAATTAAAAGAATACGTGGCATTCAATTAATTGAAAAAGAGACCCACAATATTATGCGTCTATTTTCTGTTGGATATTTAAAATTTTTGAGTTTGTTGTTCACATCCTAATTATTTGTCATCAATTATATATAGCAAAATAATTTGTTATTTCAACATTTTTATATCAAAGTTCATAATTTTTTGTACTCAACAAATAAAGACTCGATTCATTTTGCTCAGCTACAAGTTTTTTCTTATCAACAAAGAAACATGAATAAATGTTGAATTATTAGGTGTAAGAGAGAGAAAATGATGTGGAGTATCAAAAAACAAAAAAGTATGGTGTTGAATGTTGAAACCATTAGACCAAGTTGAATGAGGTTGTTGAATAAATACATTCAACAGTTGAGAAAAGTGTCGATTCAATGAGGGTGTTTAACGTTGAGTCAGATTCAACTAGTTGAATTTTTTCAACCGGTTGAAAAAACCGAAAGTGGGTCCAATTTTATCATGTGTCATTTTTCGGTTGGTTTATGAGATTTTGGATATTTTTTTCTCTCAATAATTCAACAGCAATAACTAAAATAATTTATTAATTTATTTTTTATATATCAAAATTTATAAATTTTTATTCTATAAATAGAGACTTTGTTTGTTTGATTTGGATACAAAAACTCTATTTCTTCTATAATTTTCTATCACCCCTAGACTCTTGTTTATTCCCTTAAAAATTTTCTTTTGTGAAATGGATCCCAACAATAATCCTTCTAACATCCAAAATTCTAAAAATTATCCTTTTAACTATCTAAATTCCAACAATTATCAATTTCAAAATCAATCTTTCAACCAACCCGAGAATATACCAAATTATGGTTTTTCAGAAAAAAAATTTCATGTCACCATATGTTCTAAATTATCGTCCATATGTTCTAAGGTATGTAATGTATTTTAAGTTTATGTAAAACTAGTTTAATAATATTAACATTTAAAAAAAATAGTGATTATCCATATTTTTATTTTTAATTGCAAAAGTAATTAAAATATAAAATATTAAAATATTAAATTAGTCATGATTTTGATGAAATTAATTGCATATTTTTATTAATATAAAAAATGATGGAATAAGGTGTTAAATTTTATTAAACAAAATCATTGTAGAGTATAAAATTTTAGTGAGTGTTGAATTGTTAGCTAGAAAAGAGAGAAAATGATGTTGAGTGTAAAATACGATGTTAAATAATTGTTCCATTGTACATAATTTTATAGATAGTCTTACAAAAAAATATATCGTGGATAGGTATGTCAAGCGAGTCAAACCTGTCTCGCTAAATCCACCATGCACTGGTTTTTTATTTTATTTTGGGAGACTTACAAAAATACCTCTTTGTATTGTCTGTTTTTCAAAAATACACCTGCTAAAAAAATTTTATTTTTACACCTTCCTTTTTAACGAAAAAAACCATTATACCCCTAGACTAAAAGAAACCTAATTTTTTATTTTCTCATATCGTCGACTATTATCGACGGCGATTTTGGGGAGTTTACGGCGATAATTTTTCTGGCGATATTCGCGACGATCAACTGCGAATTTGGGGGCAATCTCCGTTAGACGATCTTTGCAGCAGTTCTCAAGAAAAGTAATTAACCTTGATGCCGATGATTGAGCTTTATTCCGTTTGCGGTGATTGGAGATTTAAAAGTGACAAAACCTGGGAATTCGTTATCGATTGTGAAAGATGAAGTTCACTAAGTGTTATCAAGGAAGATATCACATTCAATGAGTTAATTTCAGTAGTTGCAAAAGATTTTGGTATTGATTGTTTCAACAATTTACTGAAGCTTAGTTATGGATTGTCTTCAAGCTTTTTGACATCTTCGGAAGATCTTCCTCCAATTATTATTAGGATTGATAGACAAGTTAAATCATTCGTAAATAAATTTCAAGAAACGAGCAAGGTTGTGAAATTGTGTATTACTGTATCTGCTTTAAGAGGAAACTAGAATGCTGATGATATATCAAAGGCAATTACTTCTCCTGTTTCAGATCAACATATTGTTGTAGAGGAGGTAATAACAAAAAGATTTGTTTTACTTTTACAAAGCCTTATAAAAAAAATTTACTTTGTTGACATAAACTGTTTTTTATGTTGCAGAGAGAGACGAATACTATTGCAGTTATAGATGAAAACAACATTCTGATAAGTAATGATACTCAGAGTGTTTCAGTAACATTCAACACAAACGAATTTCCAAAAGCATCGCTTTCTTGTTCTGATAAACATATTAGTAGCAATATGTTTGAGGAAGAGTTAATAACAGCATAATTCATATATTTATAAGTAATCTTATAAAGCTTTGTAA
>OVAN01014759.1:0-11800 GCA_900406275.1 Anastatica hierochuntica
GTTTAGGTTCTTCTAGATAACCCTCTAAATCCTTAGACGATACTTTAAGTACTACAACTTGACCCTGTTCTTTTTCGGGATTGTGAGTGGGCTTAGGTTTTATAAATTTTAAACTTAGATGAAATCGCCCATAGTCAATGTGCCACTCCCTTGTGGTGGGATTAATCAATTGTTGGACCTCTAATTGAGGATACCAAACACTACCACATCCTCTCGTCAGCCTTGGCATGACATATGGGAACCACGGATCATGTCATATATATGTGTTAATCTTGTACCCTATATGTATCTGAACCCTTTGCCTAAGTAGTCCTTGGGTGGAAAATTACTCTTTCATTCGAAAGAAGGTGATTACAGTTTCTCGAAATTTAAAGGGTGGACTTCCCGGAAGTACCTTCCTCTTAATATTCGAGCAACCATAGAGCCTAGAAACTGAATTAGCCTCCATAGTTATTTTTCCAAAATGGTCGTATTAAAATCTACCGAAAATTTAAAATCTAAACCTTTGTCATCCTTTGGGAGATATAATTTGTCCCATACAACCCAATGGAGATCGCGGTTACATTCATTGAAACTCAACAAGAATTGGGAGATCGCGCTAGTTAACTTGAAGTTAACAGTTGGGGGAGTTTGAAGCATGTCAAAACATAATTTGGGAGTGCGAGAGCAATTGACTTGATTTGAATTTCTTTCCCCCCTTTTGATAAGAATTTGGATGACTATCCATTACCTCTGTTGCCTACTCATTCTTTAATATAATTAAATATCTGACTTTTTGGCCCCCCTAGACTTTCAGAGAATCCTAAGTAAGTTCATGTGCCCCCTTCTTTTGTAATACCTAGATACTTTTCATCATATCTCTAGTTCTCCCTGGAACATTCTTGCCAAACATAATTGAAGACTTATCAAAGTTGATAACTTGTCTTGAAGCACCCCCATATTCCTATAACACATCCAAAATCGCTTGGCATTATTGTAGATCAGGCTTTCACCCGAATAAACAATTGCAAGTGCACAAATATGTAAGTTGTAGTTGTTCAGGATAGAATTCACAGAAACCAATTATCACAAACAAAACAGTGGACCAAACGCATGCTAAGACAAAAAAAATGAAAAGGGTGGTGGAGATTCAATTATCGAAATCAAGCAAACAAAGCAGAAAATAAAGCAAATGTTGTAAAGAATCAAGAAAAACGCTGGCCAGGGTGTTCTTAGGGAATTCATTTCATCAGGATTGTGGATTTGTTGTTGGGGAAACACTTAGACCATCTCGAACTCAAATTACTAAGATTGAACTAACCTACTTCAGTAGCAATTATTCACTATGTATTAGGATCCTAGACACCAACTTCCGCTTGGTTTTGAATCCTAAACATGAATTCTAACAGGTTTGAAAGGTTCAAAAATCACTTAACCATCAACTTTCGTTCGTCTAAGACAATTGCTCAATTAACATTCATTCAGGCATTTTATCGAACGCTTTTGGTTCGTGAAGTATCCTAATATCAAACACTAGGTGATCAAGCTAATTTCAATCTTATGAACAATTTTATACGAATATCTAATAGATAATGTCCTTTTCTAAACAACCTGGCAATGACAAATCATGAAAACCCCTTGTGAGAACCCTAAACCTTATGTCTTTCTGTCTAGGTCTGTGAAATATTCTACAACGCTCACTTAGAAACTTTTCAAATGATACCCATATGCGTTGTTTTCTGCCAATCATACTTATAATCTGAAAAGACGTCAAAGAACACAAAACGACTCCAAAAAGAACCAAATACATATTAAAACACCTTTTTCTTGAATAAACCATCAGTAAAAACCTATGAAATGTGAATACATCAAATCCCCCAAACTTGAATATTTGCTTTTCCTCAAATAAAGGAAAACGAAGTAAAATCAAATGATAAAAAAAAATTGAAAACAACTGGACCTTTACACTTTCAGGAGAAATTGCTTTGCACTTGGATTCGCTGAAAAACATAGACCTGAGACAGTCAGAACATTCTCCCCAAGATCCCCATCATAACCTCGCAAGCCAATCCATACTCCAAACTCTGAACCTACAAACCTCGCACTCATGTTATTTACTCTCTACATTCATTTAGAAAATCGTGAGTCTTTTCACCAGAGAACTCGACATCAAGAATAATGGGCTAGGTGGTGAAATACCTTTTAGTTTTAGGCTAAGGTGTTCCGGGATTCACAACTGCGTCAGGATGCAAGGTATTATGAAAAATCGCAGGAGAGATAGAGCATATTGATCACCATGATCCCTAACTACCCAAGCAGAAACCACAAACTCAAAAATCTAAATAGAACATGTACAATCTTCAACGCATAGTAAACAACATGATAACAATTATAAACTGACTTCCTTCTCGGATATGAATAAAAAGACATACTTAATTTATTTTTTCGAGTTCTTTCATTTTTTTCAAAAACCCGATGGAAATCAGCTTTTACATAAACGTTTTAATCAACAAATGCCCATATAGCACGAAGAATTGCAACCATAACAATATTAGGATTCTAAATCACACAACACAGTCTACTAGACACTTAGAACTGTGTTTAAACTACCTAAAATTTCAATCATACCTAAGTAATCAGGAGAATCATGTCTACCCTACTCTCTCCATTCTTTTTACACATGTGTGCACATATGATCAAAAAGAAAATACATGGAGATTAAAGAAAGATAGGTTGAGGGTGTGCTGCCAGATTAAAGATGAGTCTGGTTACTCAGGATTACCGAAAAAGAATGGAAGAAAATGGGGAATGTAATCATGAATGATTGGTTCCGAATTTTTAATTTCAAGTCCTTAGTTCAAAGAAATTAAGATCATTAGTAGTTTCAATAAATAGAGTTAAAACAATCCGGACAAGAGCTTAAGTTCTAAAGCTTTCTGGCGTAGACTCTAATCATGAGGTTTTTCAGATTGCTTGCGCTAACATCTAAAGAGAAATGGTCACTATGAATAAAAAGAAAGCAAAGCGCACAAAGCCAATAATCTAAAACATCATAAAATGCAAGCATGCATAAAAACTGACTTAATAAAATACAAAAACTGACTCAAAAACAACACACCAAAAAAAAACATAATACATAAGTAACCTCCCCCAGACTTATCTCACACCGCCTCAGTGTGAAATAAATCCAAAAAGGGGTAAGTAGCAAATAAAAAATAATAAAAATAAACATAAGTCCATATAGAAAAGAAAAGAAAAAAAAAGAGAAAAGAAAAGTATATCGTGTGCGGTGGTAGCCTCATGAAGTCCCAACATCCTTGCGCGCCTTCTTTCACTTCTCCTCCGCAACACTCCTCTCAGCCACTCGATCTATCTCAGCCTAAATCTCCACAGTGTCCTGCGAAGAGTAGTCATCACCTCCATCTTATTTTTCATCGCCAGCTCCATCTGAATCATCTGCATCCTCAGCAGCATCGCCCTGAACAGAAGGGCGAGAGATGCAAGCAAGTAAACGTCCAATCCGAGAAAGGCCTCTTCCAATAAACATCAATAGGGAGCTGCTCCTCTAGTGACTTTGCACGCTCTAGTCCCTGAAATCAGAATATGAAGCAGTAGAAGGTGAAGGTAGATCAAGCTGGTAGGCATAGAAATCAGTCGAAAACAGCTCCGTGATTTTGGTATCCGTAAGCACAGGAGGTGGAGGCATATGTGCCTCATAATCAGCATCATCATCCTCGTCTAGCTGAATAAACCTCTGAGAAGACCATGTAGATCCCTTTTTGAACGATGGAGGGCACGAGCATAGTCGGGTGGTAGGAGGTAAGAACTCAACGCCAGCAGCGGAATCCAAGAGAAGTTAGGTCCGGGTAGGGAAGCTCGATGTGGAGGGGGTGCTGCTAACGATCCTGGAAATCATATATGAAGGACATGGAACTATTATCAACCCCTTCCAACGGGAAGCCAGGTTGCAGCTATCAACAGGATTCTTCCCGTCGAAGAAGCATATCTCAGGCGGGTGTGTGAAACTCTTCTCTGTAGCTTTAAACTTCACCTTTAGTTGTCTTGTTAAATGAACACCCGTGTGATGGAGGATACGAGTAATCATACCTCCTGCTGCAAAGTACTTCTGCTCAGGAGAGGAAACCTTGTAATATCAAAACTTCTTAGCAAGTACTGCTACCAATTTCAGGTTACTAGCATTCGGATACTGGACATGTGCTCCCTCATCCCATATATGTCAAACTTCGACAAAACCCAACTCATCGTTGGTCACCGCAGTCTGTGAAGCTTCCCCATAGATGTGGGAACTAATAATCTTGATTGTCAAGCTAGGAACACGGCCGCGGATCTGTGATTGTTTGGCATTCCGAGAAATGAAATGCCCTGCAGCAATAAAGTTCTGAAACTCATGGTAGCACTACAAGGTAGGGACTCAAGAAGCTTTTCCACCATGAAACTGAAGATCCTGCAAATATTAGCAAGAGACATGGAGTGAAATCGTCCTTGCACAATAAAAGAAAAGTCCCCCAGAAGCTACGGGATTCTCCAGATCCTCAGACACAAGACTACTACACCAAAACTAACGGCATAGAGCCAGATAGACATACTTTCGAAACTCCAGCAGGCCTTCTATCCCCATCCCCTAAAATAGGTCGTACACGTCTTCTCAGATCCCCAATGCGTCGAGAAGATCAACATCGACAACTCGAGTCATAGGAAGCTCGATATGTTGTAACTCTACAAGAAAATCATCATCGTACTTTTCCCATTTTTTAACGGGACGGTTGGCGGGATTGTCGCGATCCATCTTTCTGAATCTCTTCGGTAGCACGTGTGGATGCGCAGATGGTTTCACTTGGCTGCCCTCCTTTTTTCCCATTTCCTGCAAAAATTAACATTTGGAAATGGGTTAGCAACCATTCAATCCAACACAAATACGAAAATTATCAACTCTATCGTATGAGCATTATTCTTTCATCTAATCATGCTCATAAGCAGCGAAATGATTCATCAAATGATCCAAAAATCAAGAACAAAATCCAATTCAAACAATTTTCGTTTTATAACTAAGGTCCAAGTGAAATTCACTAAAATCGTCACAACTAAGCATCCAAACACATCAAAATCACTCATATGCATGCCTCTAAGGAACAAGAACATCAAAAATCAAGACAAAACATCAATTACAAGCATCCTCGCAAACTCCAAAAGTCTCAAACGTGCGAATCACAAAATCACCAAATTCAATCATCAAAACATATAATCCATGTGCAATTTCACTTCCTAACATCATCTATCATGTAAATATCATCATTGAAAAACCAGTTTCGAAGCAAAAGTTAAAGAAACAAACGTTCCTAAAATTGTCTTAAAAACTCGAAATTTGGAGGAGAGATTTCTTGCACATACCTTTGATTTTGATAAAACTAATAGAATAGAATGAAAGAGGACAAAAGACTAAGTGATTTAGTCCAAAAAATCACTCAACTGGGTGAAGACTTGAGGATTTTAGGAGGAAGTGGCGATTTGGTATCGAGAAAAGAAGAAGAAGAAGAAAAACTGAAGAAAACGAACTTGGTGTCGTGATATAACATGCGAGTTTGATAAAGATCCTGCCAAATTTTTCATAATGCGATCTTTGACAAGGATCGGGCGCCCATGGGCAAGGATCGGTCGATCCCTGCCCTTCTGGTCAGGTGTCACTTGTTTTCTTCGTTTTCTGCATCCAAAGGCCAAAACCACACAGAGAAACCAAAACTAAAAATGAAAAACACTAAAAATCTAACTAAAAGAAAGAAAAACTACCTAGCGGGTTGTCTCCCACTCTACGCTTGTTTAAAGTCACAAGCCTTATTGTGGTGCGATAAGACGGCGTGGTGGATCTATCAGAGGAATGTGAATTTCTTCTTCAGGTGGCGCATCTACAAAGTATGGCTTCAATATCTAGCCATTTACAGTGAACTTCCGTCCATTGTCCTAGAGAAACACAGCTCTATATTGTCGTACTTCAGCAACTACAAATGGTCTCGACCAACGTGATTTGAGCTTCCTTGGAAACAATTTCAAACGTGAGTTAAATAAAAGTACATGATCTCCTATAGAAAAATGACGTGGAATGATTCTTTTGTCATGGAATGATTTTGTACTCTCCTTGTAAATCCTCATATTCTCATATGCATTCAAGCGTATCTTATCAAGATTATTGATATGAATCATCTGCTTCTCAATTGTTGGCTTGATGTCAAAATTCATCAACTTTGTAGTCCATAAACAATTGTACTATAACTCCATAGGCAAGTGAAAAGACTTTCCATAGACCACATGATATGTTGTGGTGCCTGAAGGAGTCTTGTAAGTAGTGTGATATGCCCATAATGCTTCGTCAAGCTTCGCAGCTCAATCTTTATGCGTCTTGCCTACTATCTTCTCCATGATTCCCTTAGTCTCTCTACTAAAATTCTCGACCTATCCGCTAGTCTGAGAATGATAAGGTGTAGCTACCTTATGTCGAACTTTATGCTTCTTCAGCATATTCTTAAATAGTTTATTGATGAAATAAGAGCCTCCATCGCTAATGACGACTCTGGTAACACAAAACCGCGAGAAGATCACTGACTTAAACATCTTCAAGACTACCTCAGCATCATTTTCAGGGTTGGCTAGCGCCTCAACCCATTTGGAAACATAATCCACAGCAACCAAGATGTATTGATTCCCATAGGATGGTGGAAACAGTCGCATTAAATCAATACCACGTACATCAAAAATCTCAACTTCCAAAATGAAGTTCTGAGGCATCTTGTTCCTCTTGCTAACGTTTCCCTTTTGTAACAGGCATCGCACTTGGAAACAAAATCATGAGCATCTTTGAATAGTGTAGGACACCAGAATCCTGCATGTAGCACCTTCGAAACAGTCTTCAATGTAACGAAGTGACCAGCTTACTCTAAACCATGGCAATGATAAAGAATACTTTGCACTTCTGACTCCAGAATACACCTGCAAAAAATTTCGTCGGAGCATCTCTTGAAAAGTAAAGGATCATCTCAAAAGTAGTGTCTGATGTTTTTGACGAACTTCTTCTTCGCATAGCCTGTGAATTATCTGAGTGCTAAAGTGGAATCTCATCATGGATGTGTCTAATGGAGAAATTATCTACTCCATCCAAATACTTGTTCTCCAGCAAGTGACAGTTATGGATGTTTTGGGCGTGTTCTTTGGAAACATTACGAAAGCAAGAGAAAACAGTAACAACAAAGAGAAATAGAGAAAGACGTTTGTATTGATCAAGAGAAGCAAGGTACAATGCGATTTGTGTGTAAGAACCCTTACAAAGATAAAGTTTCTCTTAACCTAATGTCTAGTCTCTAGGTTTTTCTGTGTATACATTATATGGACCCTTTGGTCTAATATTTTAGTAGTTGGTCGATGATTATCCCTTGGAATTAGGGAAAATGTGTATATCCTTAGATATTTAGGTAGATTTCCTTTTCCTTAGGATTTCCTCGTACAGCTTCCTGCCCAGAGGCATACTCCTGGCATCTTGCTCTCATCGGCATTCCCCTGCTTTTGGCTTGAGGCAAGTTGTACTGCTTCCAGACCCAAGGGATTTCCAAAGGCCCAAAATACTCCCAACAGTGACCATGTAGATATTTTCCTTCGAGATATTCTCATCAAGTGGAGTCTCAGCTTCCACTCACAATCGAGATAGATGATCAGCCACCCCATTCTCGATACCGACTTATACCAAATCTCTAGATCAAATTTCTGCAACAGAAAAATCCATCTCAATAGTCTCGATTTAGCATATTTTTTAGATATCAAATACCTCAAAGTCGCATAATCAGTGTGAAGAATGACTTTGGATCCCACCAAATATTGTCTGAACTTCGTGAATGCATAATACACTGGCAACAACTCCTTCTCTGTAGTAACATACTTAACGTGAGTGTCATCAAGTGTCTTACTAGGATAGTAAATCACATGGAGATTCTTATCCTTCCTCTGACCCAAAACTGCTCATACTGTATAGTCAGTGGCTAAAGCAAATCCCAATCTGGTGGCTGCACAATGGTAGCGTTGACTAGAGCCTCCTTGATTTTCTGAAAAGCTAACAAAAAATCAGCATCAAATTCAAATTTAACATCCTTACAAAGGAGAGGAGTTAGAGGTACGACAATCTTAGAGAATTCTCCGATGAACCATTTGTGGAAGCCTACATGCCCCATAAAGTTGTGAATATCCTTGACTGTAGTAGGAGGTTGCAAACTTGTCTCACTTCTATCTTTGCTCGGTTCACCTTAATGCCTTTCTCAGAAATCTTGTGTCCTAAAATAATACCATCATGCACCATAAAGTGACACTTCTCCCAATTCAAAATCAGATGCTTATCTTCACTTCGCTACAAAACCCTACAAAGGTTAGATAGACAATTAGAGAATGATGAGCCATAAACAGAGAAATCATCAATAAAAATCTCCATGACATCCTCAATCAAATTGGTGAAGATGGACATCATGCATCACTGGAAGGTCGTTGGTGCATTGTAAAATCCGAATGGCATTCTCCGGTAAGCATATGTACCATACGGACACGTGAATGTAGTCTTTTCGTGGTCTTCCGGATGAATGGGGATCTGAAAGAAACCTAAATAGCCATCAAGAAAGAAATAGTAAGAATGATTAGCAAGCTCTCAACAATTTGATCAATAAAAGGAAGAGGAAAGTGGTCCTTTATGGTGGGCGAATTCAACTTTCGGTAGTCTACGCATCATGTGTCATGTGATAGTCCTGGTGGAGATGAGCGTATTCTTCTCTTTAGTGATGATAGCGATCCCACATTTCTTCAGAACTACATGGACCAGACTCACCCAGGTGCTATCAGAGATGGATAAATCACATCAGCACCCAAAAGTTTTAAAATCTTCTTCTTGACAACTTTCATCATCTTTGGATTGAGTCTCCTTTGATGTACAATGGAAGTCTTGGATTCGCCCTCCAAGTGGATCCTATGCATGCAAATATCTTAGGAAATTCTTATGATATAATCTAAAGAGTACTCTAATGCTTTTTGATACTTTCGCAATATTGAAAGAAGTAAGGCGGTTTCAGCATTATTCAGGTTAGCTTTGATAATCACGCTATAAGTAGAATTGGGACCCAAGAAAATGTACCTCAATCCTGCAGGCAACAGCTTGAGCTCGAGTTCCGAGTCTTTCAACACGCTTCAGTTGGACTCAAAACTTGTCACAAGTGATGTAGACGTTGCATCTGGCTCCTTGAGCTTGATGTATGCCACTTGGTTCTCAGTTGTTGGCACCGAATTCAGCAATGTGGCAACCTCATATGTATCATCTTTCATGAACCCATACTCACTCTCGATCTGAGTCAAAGCAACCCGCAGCGGGTCTTCTTTGTACAACTCTTCTGCAGAATCCTCAATCATGTGTGTAAGTGTGTTTACCCAAAAAGTATGACCATCAATTGTAGACTTCTTCATGGATTTCTTAATGTTCAATCGCATTGTCAACATCCCAAGATTGAGATCAATCTAACTGTTCAGCTTATCAATCATTTCCTTCGTAGTGGAAAAGAATGGTCTACCCAAGATAATAGGATCCATGGGTTCTTCTTTAAGCTCCACGACTACGAAACTGGTGTACATGTAGGCTTCACCAAATCCAATGGGGATGTTGTAGAGAACACCTACCGACCGTCAAATTAGTATGCCAGCTAGTACCAGAGACATCCAGGTGGGATTGTAGTTAATCATGTTCAGCCTTTGAAACACAAACAAAGGCATGATACTAACTCCATACCTCAAATAGAAGAGACATATCTCAAAGATAAGAGATCCAATCATTCACGGTAATACAAAAGGTCCAGGATCCTCATGCTTCTCAGGTGGGATATTCTAAAGAACTGCACTACACTCTATGGTCAGCATCGAGACTCCTTTTTCTAAAGCCAGCTTGTCCGAAAGAATCTCTTTCATATACCTCTTAAGAGATGATACCATCTTGATTGCCTCAACGAAAGAGAAGCGGACATGTATTTCTCCCACGAGATTCTTCAACTTCCCGTATTTGCACACTTTGATTTTTTGACGAGGTCTCGAAGAGTATGGAAGCTTGGTAACATAAGGGGGAGGTGGTACATACTCATCCTCAGCATTTTGTAATTTCGATTCATCGACAAAGTTTGATCCCCTCTTGTCATGATAGGGATCGATCAATCTGGGGCATGGACCATCTGATCCTTTTCTTTCTGCCCAAAATTCCCTCATGCAGATTTTGGCAAGGATCTATCGATTCCCGCCTGGGATCGGTCGATTCTTGTCTCTCTGGAACTGTGGACTTCTTTTCCACTTTGCAACGTAATGGCATTGCAATACTCCTTGGGATTCTTCTTCAGTTTTCCTGGTTAAGGTGCCTAGCGATGTTCTATTCCAAGTTGAAGTCTGAGAAACATGTGGTTCTAACAACTTCATATGAGTGTTCAATGCTTTGAACTTCCCGCTGAGATCACTAAACATGTTATCCACTTTCTAATTGATGTCTCCGGCGGGCTTAGTCTTATTTTCCAGCACCTGTTATATCAACTTTTTTCAAATCACCATCTTGAGAGGATGACAATGATGCTGTGGTTCTGATTTTGATTTTGATTTTGATTTTGATACCCTGAATGGTTGTTGCTTCTGAAGTTCCCATACTGCTTCTGCTGAAAACCACTGTTACCAAAGTTTTTTACTGATTATGATTCTTTCTCTTATACTCACGATCGAAGACACTTGGCTTTGATCATAGGGCTTGTTTTGGAATTGGTTTTGCTCATTGAAGCCTTTGTTCCCGTAATTCCCTTGGCCTCTAATGTAGTTCACTTAAACTTGATTCTCATTGAACTCTTCAGTTACAAACTCCTGGTACATTTGTTCGTGTTTATGTTCTTGTAACAATTGTCCATCGTTATGCTCACCAACAAAATGAACTCGTTTCTGCTCTCTTCTATCAGTTCATCAAACTTAAACTACAAATCATCAATCCGCTTAGAATCAGCTGTTGAGCTTCTTCTATCGCGATCATATTCTGACATGTGATTCACTTGGATAGTCATCATGTTCTCGATTAGAGTATAAGCTTCCTCAACCGTCTTGGTCATGAAATGGCCATTACAAGTTTTGTTTATGACGTTTTGGTACCGTTCATCCATTATATTGTAGAAGACATTCAGCAGATTGATGTCGGTGTATCCATGATGTGGATAAACCACCATGTACTCCCTGAATCTTTCCCAAGCTTCATAGAAAATCTCAAGTAGCAATTTGCCAGAAGCTTGCAATCTTGTCCTCAGGAAGGTAGACCAGGCCTTAGTGAAGAAGTTCCCAAGGAAAGTAGTTCAAGTCTCCTCTCAAGAGATCTAGGTACGAGAGAAGTCAGCCATCTAATAGCTTTATCCGCAAGAGAAAAGCGGAAAATCCTACACCTCAAAGCATCTTCAGGCTCTCATTGGTTCGAATGGTGGTTGATAGCTCAGGTTTTCGTCCGAGATAACACTGCAAGCGCACAGAAGTACGTTGTAGTGGTTCGGTATCGAATCCACAGAGACCAAAGGAAGCACGAAGAAATGTAAGATCAAACAGTGGGCTAAAGCGAAAAAGATGTCTTTTAAGATGAAGCAAATATCAAAATTATGAAAGCAAAGAAAGCAGGTAGCAACGACGGGGTGTAAATCAAACAAAGAAGTGTTGGGCATAGGGTATTCTCAGAGAAACAATTCATTGTTGATTCAAATTATAGACTATGGAACAAGTTTTAAACCGTCTT
>OVAN01014760.1:0-11800 GCA_900406275.1 Anastatica hierochuntica
GCACTATCTAATCAATTTATTTAAAAATATATATTTTTAAAGATCCATATTTTTTTACGTATATATAGTTGAGATTTTTTTTTGCAACATTTAAAATTTTTAGAAAAAATCAAATAAAAAACAAAAAAGAAGTTAGATGATATCTATCTGGAGAAAAAAATAATCCTTGAAATATCAGAAAATTAAATTTGATTTTTTTCCATATACTGTTATATGTATATACACACTTTTCCAGAAAATATATATAGCTGAGATATTTTTAAAATTTTTTATGGTAAATAATTAATCCAAATCCAAAAAAATTAGTCAAATTTCTTTATGTGGGAAATGAGAGTGTGGTACACGCGCTTCAGATTCTTGGCGGGCCATGATAATTACATGAGTATAGAGAGAGAGTCATGCGCCATTAATGAGAAATTGTCCCTACTTTCCTCTCATGCCACGTAATATTAAATATTTGTCTGCGTAAATGGCAAAAGTATTTATGTTAAATTTATTAATTTCCTCTTCTAATACAGTCAAATGCGGTTCTAAAAAAACGGAAGATTTATTAAATATTTTGCAGAATAATGTTCAGAAAATGTTACTTTTTTTTTGGGATTTTATTTACCATAAACAAACAGTTGGTAAATAGCTGTTACAAGTCAATAAAGATATACTTTAAGAAAATAATCTAGTATTCATATATCTATTCCATATTAATAGCTCTCTACTTTGAATGGTTGCTTTTGACCGTCATCGATAAAGGTGAAAAAAATCAGAGCAAAATAGTAAATGTAAAATATAAAGAGCGTGAAAGCTTTCCCTCAGAGCAAAAAGAGAGAGAGAGAAGAAACAAACACCAACAAGAGGTTAGAGGAATGACTGAATAAAAACAATAAATAATAATTCTTTGCGTTTCTCCATTAAAAGAATCGTTTTCTTCTTCCTTTATTGTTTATTGTTGTTTGATGTTTATGCTTTGAGATTTGCGTCGTCTCAGAAGGGTATTGTTAAAATCGTGTTTTTTCTTTATATTTAATTAACATTTGTTTACTGTTATCTCTCGTGAACCTATCACGGATGCTTTTGTTTTTCTTCTTTTATATATTCAAAGAGACAATAAAATCTCAGCCTCAGATTTCTTACCCATCTCTCTTGCTTGGTTTAGGGTTCTGGGTTTTAGCTCTGGGTTTCATTTGATACTTTTGTTTTTTGTCTTTTCGAAGAACAGGAACAGTGAAACATCGGTCTTTGAATCGGAATATCAAAGAGGCGTTTATGTCGGCTGGGTTTGAATCGGCTGTGATTTTATCTTTGATTAATATTTCTTCTCCGATCTCATCTTCTTCTTTGAAATCTGGTCTGGCTGCTATTTCAAAAGCTCTTCACTTCTGCTCAAAGCAGAGGCTTGTTCTGGAGTCTCCCTCTCTTTCCATGCGCTTAAGACCCAAAAGGTAGATTCATCATCATCTCTTACCTCTTTTTATTTTACTCTTTCTTTCACTGTAATAGATCTGAGAGTTTCTTGCTTTTATTTTTAATCATAGGACTTGTTCTGGAGTTGAAGTATTTGGTGGATTTCACATAAAGCAGCAAAAGTTTTCTTTTTTCATAGTTCGTTGAGATTTCCAAAGAAGCCTTCGTTTCTCGTTTTCATTTGAGTGGTTTTGTTCTTTTGTTTTTTTTCTTTCTTGTTCTGGGTATTTTTGAGGAGTTGGGGAGAAGAAGAAGAAAAAGAAACAATGGTAGGAGTTAGAAAGCAACAGTCTTTGAGTGAAACTAGTTCGATGAAGAAGCCAAAGAGAGACACTTTGTCCCATCCTCAAGAAACCCAACCTTTGAGAAAAGTCCGTATCATTGTCAACGACCCTTATGCTACGGATGATTCCTCTAGTGACGAGGAGGAGCTCGAGTTCCCTAAGCCTCGTAAAGTGAAACGTATCGTCCGTGAGATTAACTTTCCACCTTTGGAATCTGCTCGGGTTTGTCGTGCTGATCCTTCTGAGTGTTCTTCTCAGGACAGCACCAGAACCACAAGCAAGAAAGCTGCAGTAGCAGCAGCTGCTTCTGGTCCTTGTACTAAGAAGCCTGTTGGGGTTAGGCAGAGGAAATGGGGGAAGTGGGCTGCTGAGATTAGACACCCAATCACTAAGACTAGAACATGGTTGGGTACTTTTGAAACTCTTGAAGAAGCTGCTAAGGCTTATGATGATAAGAAGATTGAGTTTGATGCACTCTTGGCTTCTACCACTACTACCATCACCACTTGTTCTGTCTCTGAGAATGCCAAGCCTGATGTTTCTTTATCTGAGACTAGTCAATGCTCTCGCTCTTCTCCCATTGCTCTTCCTGAGCAAGACACTTCAGCTTCAGCTCCTCTCACTTGTGTCGATAAAGATGTGACCCCTCAGAAGGCTACTGGTGATTCAAGCAAGGATGTTTTGTTCGATTTCAATTTTGCTGATCTGCAAATCCCTGATCTTGGTTTCTTTACGGAAGGATCAATGGCTGCTGGAGTAGGAGGAAACGAGCAAGACCTAGACTTTGATTGTTTCCTCACAGATGATCAGCTTGATGATTTCTGCTTGCTCGATGACTTTAACCGGTTTGAAGACAGCGGTCCAAACGAGCTACCGGATTTTGACTTTGCAGATGTTGGTGAGCTCGAGCTTGGTGATGCTAACTTCGGTTTCTTCGATCAACTAGCCCCTCCGCTCAACATTACTTGCCCCATGAAAAGTTTTGCAGCTTAATAGGATTTTTAATTTTATGTTCTTCTAGTGAGTTAAGTCTCTTTAAAATTTTCGTTTAGAGTTGACGTTTTAGACATACGAGAAGTGTGTTCCGGAGAAGTAAGAACTTAATACATAAAGCTGGGTTTTGCAATTTTGGAGTTATATTTAAGTTTTGCTCTTGAGAGGAATAAGAAGATTAAGTGTTTGTGTTGGATGTTATTTTGTTGCATTTGGTTTCCATTTTCAGTTCCTATAACAATCCCCAATAATCATCCTCTGTAACCTCTTTTTTTTCTTAATTATAAAATGTTTGTTCTTATGGCCATGGTTTGTCATCTTCAATATCACTAGTACTATTGAGCGTTATATTCTGACTTGTTGCCATTCTAAGAATCTAATAGAAAGTGACAATGCAATGAGAATTTGGTGGCCTCTTCACTCTTTTTCTGCTGATTCGCCGTGCATTCCCGAAACAACTTTCCATTTTTTTTAATTATGGTTCTGGTTTTTGATAGATATACATATTTCTTTTTGTGACAAAAAAAAAACATATTTCTTTTAAAAAGATTTTAATTTGATGGCCATTTAATAAATAAAGAAAAGAAAAGTGTGAAGGAGAGTGGGAATTAAAGAAAGGATTGCACGGAAGTGGCAGCAAGTCAGGGGTTTGGTTTTGTCAGATTTGTTTTTGTAATGTATTTAATACTACCAAATACTCCTAAATTGCAACACAGCTTTTATTTAGAAAATTTTTTTTGTTGAAATATTGCAATTTAGAATTTAATTTTTTTTTTTTTTGGTCACGAAGTTTAGAATTTAATTCTTATAAAAAGAAAAGGTAATTGGGAATGAAGAAAAGTCAAACGATGAGGAGAGTCGCATAGTATTTTAGTAACTCTTTGCTACTCGCTTCCACGACTGTTTGTGGTTGCACATGCTCTTTGTATAATCTTTTTATGTTCGTGCAGGAAACATGCCTCAAGCACGTGATACTTTCACGAGGAGAGAGTTTTAAAATACACATGCACGAGCTAAGTGAAGTAGAGGAAGAATCTTTTGATAAAAAGCTTTCATATTCTTTGTTCTTTAGATTTGCCAGTATCTATCCTAGATTTGTCACGACTATTCGTTAAGATGAAGAAACTTCGTGGTGAGGAACTTTTGCAACTCCACTAGTAATAAAACATCAAGCGAAAAAAAAATCTAAATGGATCACATGTAGAGTGTTTGGCTCTAGATCCTAATATAGTATAATACTTTGTTAGACGCCGGTTAGCTTTCGAACTCTTTTATACTATGCTACTATTAGAATATGCCGAGCACGATCTTCCTACCCTATTTTTGAGTCAAAGTTCTTTCTAGGGTCATTCGATTCACTTTGGTACACAATGAATGTAGTTAGTAGATTATGTTGTAGCATAATATTTGTGTCGAGGACATTTTAAGCATGATGCTTTTGTGTGTTGAGTTTTGGACTAGGAGAGAAATAATTAATGGTCCAATAGCTCAAAGCCCTTTGATTTGAGAGACGCGAGTGTTGAAAGTGAATTCCAACTTATGTAAAAATTGTAAATATCTTTTTTTGAAATGGAAATAAATTGGGGAACACTTGTAAGATTGAGAAAAACTAAGAAAATATTTTTAAGGAATCAATTTTGGACTCGTGCTGAATCTCGTTACAAACTCGAGGCCAAGTAACAATAATATTCTTTCTAGAAAAATGCAGATCCCTTCTTCTTCTTCTTCTTCTTCTTCTTCATCTTCCTCTATTTATAGATGTTCAAGGGGTTTTCCTTCGTCTTTTCCCGCCTTTTCCCTCTTTGTCTCTTCTGCCCACTCTAGCGCCGAATAAGCTTTAAACAGGATTTGAAGGTCTGCCATCCGTACTTACACACCTGTTGAGACGTGCTCTTTGTCGGAAATGGGGGTTCAGCGTCTCAGGCAGGTCAAGGAAGTCTCTTGTTTTCGTCGTATTCTTCGTCTAATTTGCCTTGTAATCTGTAACAGCTCTTTTCTCCCTTTATCAGAGGATGATATCATGTGTCATTCCTTCAGTACTGACCTCGGGTCCTAACCCCTTGCTCATTTCCTTTGTTCCTCTCCTCGCTGGCCTCTCGGGTATTAGGTATGAGCTTTTAGTTTTTGATAGGCCGTGTACGATGTGGGCTTGAAATCCAGGGGCCAAAGGCCATCTCTAATAGTTAGCCACCCCATGCCTGCTTGGTAAGTAATAAGAGAGAGGAGGTTCATTTGGCAGAGGATTCCAAAGCACGCAGTGTGTGGGGCCCTCTGTTGATCTTTATCATGTGTTTAAAGGACGATGCAAATATCGAAGCATTTTTGAAACACCGTCCTGTCACGTCTTTTTAAATCTTTTCTCCCTTCAAGTAAGATATTGCTTTCTTATGTCATTTCCTTGTTTTTCCTACCTGCTATTTCATTCCCCTTACTTCACCCTTATCTTCCTTTCTCCTCCTCAAATTTCCTTCGCAAACCCTAATATATTTTTTTTTCCTTGGTACGCCTTGTGAATCAAACCCTCATTCGTTGGTAGGATCGCTGGATCGTTTCCCTATTACTTCTTCCTCGAGATCTTAAAGAGCGACGAGTGATGAATTGCAAAAGGAAAACCCTGCGACTAAAATCGCCTATAATCAACCGCCGAAACACACTGTTGATCAGGAAACGAAATCTAAGGCTGGAGGAGGGAAGGAGCTTATGGGAGAAGATGCTCATCATACGACTCGAGCCCCCAATGAATTTGGACCAATCGAGCTTGACCTTGAGGGTGTGGATGCTCTTCTGGAGAAAGGGACGTTGGCGGGTCCCCTCAAGTACCTTATTCCGACCAGCGACTAACATCCTTGGAATGCACCTCCGGGGTACATCACACTTTACGAGTCTTACTTTACTCATGTGGGCTTAAGGCTTCCACTTCCACGCCTATTGGTGGCCTACTGTGAGTTCTAAGGAATTGCTATTCCTCAACTTTCTGGGTTGGCGGTTCGTAACATAGTGGTGGCCCTTGCTGTAGCTACCAAGTGTGATATCGAGTTTACATGCCAATTCTTCGAGGACATGCCACATATTAGTAGGAATCCTAGCCCTGGGAATTTCTACGTTTCGTTTAAAGGTAGCATGATGTTTCTTTATGACGATGGCGTTAACCTCAACAAATGGTGGGATCACTATTTTTATGTCAAGGCGAACGAGGTGACAATGTCTGATCATGGCCGGGTGTATCGTCAGGAGTTCTCACCTTTGGCTGATATCTTCCTACTTTTTCTTTTTATTTTCTTTGGAATCTATTGATTCTGAGTGCCTTAAGTCGTTTGTTTTTGTCTTTCTTTTCTATGTTTAGCTTATCCTCTTCCAACATATCCTCCTCCGGGTGAAATTTCTGGTGTTGTTTCTCTATTTAAAGCACATGGGAAGACTTGGAGGCATATCGAATCGACCATCCTTCCTACACAAAAAGATAAGATAAAAAGAGGTTAGTGTTTCCTTTAATTCTTTCGGTTCTCCTCGCTGTTCCGTTTTCTCACAGTCCTTGTCGCCTTTTTTTTCTTTGGAGCAGTGTCATGGTCCATGCCCTCAGTGGAGGAAGTGGAAAAGCGAGGGCATCCGATCCTGATGTTTTAAAGAGCAAGAAAAAGCGTAAGGCTACGAAAGCTCCTCTGAAACCTACATTCCAGGTCGGCGAGGTCGTCAAACCTCCTGCTTAGAATAGGAAGGTCATGGCTATCCTAAGGAAGGGAAAAAAATCGACCGTCGGTGGTCACATTGGGTCCGAGGCTCAATCTGAAAAGGGAAATACGAGGGGTGGCGATACTTCTGGATCTGTGCATCGTTTCCCTTTAGTGGTCTTTGTTCCTTCTCCCCTCGTGCAGTTGACGAGGAGCAGACTTCAAAAGAATTCGTGTGCAGTTGTTTCACAGATATTCTGAAGGTCAATCTCCTCAAGCTGCCTCGTTCAGAGGAGGAGGGAGGCCCTCAAACGACCTCTGTGGAAACAGAGCATGCCTTGTCGGGGTCTCCGCCTATCTTACTGAAAACACTATTATTTTACCGTTTTTAGTTGGATTTTTACGTATTTATTTGCAGGTTTTTAATGTGTTTTCGATCCTTAGAGGTAGTTTTCTCTTATTTGTGATTTTACGAACTAATCATGTTAAATCATCAAAAAGGATGGAGAAATATGCTAACTGGACCTCATTCATATTACCAAGCAAGTTTCATTGACGGATCATGAAGAAAAAGGCTCAAACACTTAAGTTTTGCATTTTACCAATTTGGACAGATTCTCAGCATCAGTAAGATCACCATGAACGAAGGTCCTCGCTTCATTAGATTGACCTGGAATTCGGCCAAAAGTTGGAATCTTGAGTTAGATTTCATATGAAAGTAGTTTGAAGTCATTTGGAGTTGTGACCGAGGAGTTATAACCGTTTAAGCAAAGATACGTCAATCTGTCTCGGAAAGAAAGCAAGTGGAGCAACATTTGAAGTTGTACCCGGGTGATGGAGTTGCCACCCTCGGCCGAGTGCCCATTTTTGGCACACTCCGGTCACAAAGATATTTCATGGTCAGAGACATATTTCAAGTCATAACTTTCGGTTCGCTAAATCGAATTTGATTCCGCAAGAACCGACATAAACGAGGATGCCCTAGGAAACCCTATTATTATAAAGAAGTTATTTTTAGCCTTTAGAAAGAGAGAGCCACAATTTTCTACAGATAGTTACAAGCTGTCAAAAATTTTGAGAGACCTTTTCTTTTGTTCCTCAAGTTTCGAAGTGTTCTTGAGAGAGATCCATATACTTTGTCATTGAGAAGACTTATTTGTTCTTGATCTATTTAATAATTTTTTTCTCATTGATTGCTCGCTATTTTTCGTGCTCCATGTGTGAGTAGTTCATTAGTTACTTTTGTAGGCTTCTTAAAGAGGTCATGTATTCATGAGATGCTAGTATTTGTTTAGAGATTCGTTTAATCTTTGTCTCGGTTGATCTTTATGAATGATTACTCTATTTGCGGATCTAGTAGTCTGTCTATAGGTAGATTTTCATTCCAAAAGCTTGTTAAATCACCTGAACCAAATCTTTGACAAGCTGAGTTCGAGGAGGCTTCGAAAGTAGACTGCCTTGGCTTAGTGAACTTATCGACACCTGTGTCTATTTAATTCATGCTAATAATTTAATACCATTCGAAAGTCTAGGTTCTTTGATAATTAGTATAGAACCCCAAACCTCGAAAATGGAGAGGATTTAAATTTGTGTTTTTGAGTTCTAGACGTTTCTTGATTCTATTGCCTAAACAAATCGTTTTCTCTATGATGCATGATTCTCTGCGAATGTCCTACGTGCCTAACGCTTTTTTCCATTGCTTTACATCCTTTTAATCATTTTTAGTTGCTGTCTTTTACTTTAAAACTCACCAAAAAACTCTTTTAGTTTCTGTTTTAGCTTAAATTAATTCGTGAAATCCGTAGTGTAAGATATTAGTCCTCGTGGGATTGATAACCTAAAGTACTGCATATACGCTGTGCACTTGCAGCAGTAGTATCTTTTTGGATGAAACTTGACACGCTATCAATGTTTCTGGCGCCGTTGTCGGGGACTTCATTCGTTACCTACAAAATTTTCTTTATTGATTTTAGTTTAGAACGCTTTTATTTTCAGTTTTTACTTCTTTTTTTTTTGTTTCTTTTCTTTTCAGGTATTATGCAAAGGAGACCTTCTTTGGACGACCCATCTACAACCAATCCTCCCATTGACATCATTGAACGTACCTTCAGGAGACAAAAGAGAGAAAGATTAGCTGTTATAGAAAATCCGAACTAGAATTCTCCTCACGGACAACCAGATCTTGTAGACAATCAAACCATTCTATTGAGCAAGAAGACGTAGCTGCTGGCCATGGAATTGCCATCGCCCATGCTGCCATTCTTCCACCTCTCGCCAATTTACTCGTTGCTGTAGGAATTCAAGGAGTCCAAGGAAACACACAAGAACCTCTTGGTGCTGCCCCCATTCCAAAAAACCAACAAGGAAAAGGAAACACACCTATTCGAGTGGATAACCCACAAAAAATTTCATCTGGGAATTTAGTTGGATTACAACAATTCCCACAACTACTTCAATCCTTGATTAATCAAGGTTTACCTCAGAATCAGCCCTCTCAAAGACGAGCTCAACAAAATCAGCCTCGCCAACCTCAAACCATTGGAGATTTCGATTATTCTGATGCATTTTTCTAGGTTAGGAATCCAATTCGTCCTCCTCAGCTTCAAAGGAATAATTTTGAGATTAAACCTCATATCATAGCCTTGGTGAAGCAAAATAAATTCCATGGACTATCCAGAGAACATCCACTTGACTATATCGACACATTTGAAGAGATATGTAGTACTACGCGTACAAACGGAGTTCCACCGGACTACTTTAAGTGTTAGCTTATTACATTCTCACTGAATGATAAGGCTCTTAGATGGATGAATTCGCTGCCACCACAATCCATCACCACTTGGGACGAATACAAAGGTGCATTTCTTAGCCAATTCTACACTAAGCAGAGATCGAGCTCCATTCGAAGCAAAATCTTTGGTTTTCAGCAAGGACCTACAGAATCCTTCTATGAAGCATTAGAAAGATTTAAGGAGTACACAAGGGACTACCCAAACCATGGTTTCTCTGAAGGAAATATATGGAACATCTTCTACAATGGTATCGACCATAAATACAAGCTTTCTCTAGACACGACCAGCAATGGGAGCTTTATCACTAAATCTGTGCCTAAAGTCAAGATTTTGATCGAGAATCTAGCTTCTAGTGACGCCGATAGTGGTCCTATTTATGATAGAAATGTGCGTGGATCAAACCATTTAGTAGAAGTCACGCAAATTTCAGAGTTAAAAACGATGATTTCTTAGCTACTACAAGATAGACGAGGAGTACATGCTGTTGAGACCATTTGAGATGCCAACAAGACACTAAATATAAATTATTTAGAATATGGAACAAAGGATAATGAGGAAGAAGTGAACTACATTGGTGGAAATTTCGGAAACAAAGGATACAACCAAGGATACCGAAATAACTCAAATTTGTCCTACCAGAACAATAATGTAGAGAAACCTCAAGGTCAGTACTATCCGCCTCAAAATGCCCAACAAGGAGCTTCCTATAAGCTTAGGTAACAACCTTTTAACAAAGTAATATACCAAGTGAAGCAACCATTCACTTATCCTCAAGCCAATGCATCAAATCTGCAAGCGTGCAAGCTTGAGACAATGTTGAAGCAAATCTCTCAGGAGATGAAACAAAACCACAAAGAGATTAATGAGAGACTACAAAAAATCTACAATGAACTTACAATGAAGTATGAAGCCATTGTCACTCATGTCCAGAAGCTTGAAGTTCAAATCACTCAAACGAGTGAAGCTATCAAGAAACAAGAAAACCCGGTGAAATCCTTCTGCAAGGTCGCCAACTTAAGGGAAGTTATGGAGGTCGTGTCTACTGCTAATACACCTCTTCAAGACCTCAATTCTCAAGGGAGATCATGTCTGGATCGTTTACAAAACGAATATAAGAGAGCTTACAAGAGGAGGGCCAAGACTATTCCTTTAAAGAAGATCGAATGCCCAGGAAAGTTCATCATTCCTTTCTCAACAAATAAAGTTAGGACCGATGATTTCTTATGTGATATTGGAGCTAATGTGAATATGATGTCACTAAGTATGGCTCTGGACTTAGGGCTCTCAAACTTCTAACATCTCGAATCTCTATCGAATATGCTGAATATGTCTACATCCACACCGTATGGATTTTTGCCGGATGTTTTGCTTGAAGTAGGATGACTTCTCATACCTACTGACTTTCAAGTCATCTTTACTAAATTAGGGAAGACAAATCCACTGATCCTTGACTCCCAATTCTTAGCTACTGCTGGAGCAATTTTTTATTTCTTGAACAAAAGGATTTGCTTAGGGAGAGTGAACAAGCAAGTCTATTACCCTCCTGTGAGCTACAAATCTAGACCAAATGAAGCTATTTTGGAGGAAAAGAAAGTTAGTTTAGAACCTGGAGATAGCCACAAGACACATCAAATCTCAAAGAAAGAAACTACATCCATCAAATCGCCAATTCCTTCAAAATCAGCGATAATGGATGCAAAGAAAGATTCTTGTGCCATCGAGGTACAAACTGACCCTTTATTGGACGTGGATGAAGAAGAGGAAGAGGTCTACAAATTTCCAATGTCCTATGCTAAAGTCAAGATCCGAATCTCCATTGGTATTGATTTGAAGAACGATGAAATTTACAAGAAGAAGCTCGAGAACACTCTTAAGCTATTCCCGAAGGAAATTGTGATCTATGAAGCTATTGGAGGCACTCTTGATGATCTCAAATTACCCTCTACACCACTAACTCCAGAGACTCAAGAAACTAAAGGAAGTACAATTCCTTTTGTGGGAGGTAACCCACACGGTTTTAATTGTTATTTTCAATTTTTTAGGTTTCGTTTAGATGTCTAATAGTTAGATTTTATTTTTGCAGGATTTTAGAAAATCAAGAAAAATACAAAAAAATTCGTACTCAAGAACAAACCTAAAAGTTGCTGTGACTGAATGATGACTGCCAAAATATAGGAGTGTGCCACAATATCTTAATCGACCAGTGTCAAGAGCAAAATGCCTTAAAATAAGTTTTTCAATTTTGGCAAGAAAACAGATCTAAATCGTTTAAGCTTTCTCCTAGACCATTCCAAACATTCATTCTACACTGGAGAAGGAATTTAAAGACCGACAATCATGCTAAATCCTCAGATCAAAAATACTTGAACAAAAGTGATGATATGATGAAGAACCAAGAAGAAAAAGCTTGAGAAATGCCATCATTCAATCATATTGAAATATTGAGAGATATGCCAGAGAGCTTTAAACAGTACCAAAAGAGGTAAACAAACCCGAACTTCATTTTTAATTAACTAATATTATATGATAGGTGAGATGCCCGAGAGAAAATGACCTTGGAACGGTCAAAAACAAAAGTTGCCCGAATGATCAAGTTTCTTAACAA
>OVAN01014761.1:0-11798 GCA_900406275.1 Anastatica hierochuntica
ACTTAGAAAAACTAGGGTTCTTACTTTTTTTCGTTAGCGAGCTGCGTCTCATTTTGGTTACGAGTCTACGCTGTAGTTCTAGGTAATCGTCGCCAAAAGTTCGCGGCCACGGCTTAACACCGGTTGGGCACGCTCCGATCACGAAATTCGAATAAGATCNCTTTCTTTGTTAACTGTGTCTGTCAAATTGTTCTTCGTTTACGTTTTTCGGTTTACTTTAGATTCGTTCTCATATTCGTTCACGTTAACCTGTTTTACGAATCTTATTACTTTGCCATCGTTGAATGCATGTTACTTCGCAATCTGTTTCGTATTAATCCAATTTCGTTATCAACTTGTTTCGTTTCGTAATCTGTTTATCTTTTAGTTTCGTATTTCTTATTTACTAACTTTTTTACTCACTGCTTGATCTGTCGATCTTTGGCTACAAAGAGTCCGTGAACCACATAACATTGACAGTGAGAATTTCGGTTCCCACATGCATAATGAAACAAGAAACACGAGCTTAGATTTTAGTAATGAGATCCAGTTCAAAATAAGTTCGGGTTGATTCTTTTAAAATCGGTCTGAAAAACGTGACAAAGATCGATCGATCTTGAGACATGGATCGATCGATCCTTGTCCATCTGATTGGATATTTTCAGCCTTCAAGAAAACTTCCTTCCATGCTTGAAATCCATCCAAAATGCAATATTTTCGCATATCCACACTCGATTCCTGTACAAACACTAAAGAACACATATCTGTGCCAAAAAGATCCGAATATATACTAAAAACCATAAATCTCGAGTAAAAACATGTGATAAAAACCACTAAAATACTAACACATCAAATCCCCCAGACTTGAACCTTTGCTTGTCATCAAGTAAAGGAAACGATGATTAAGCCTACGGGAAAAGAAATTTGAAAACCAAATGGATCTTATGCTATCAGAAAAGCTTACTCTGCACTACCTTCGCTAACCATATAGACTTAGAACAATTAGAACATTCTTGCCAAGAATTGCAGCATAACCTCTTAAGCCCATCCATACTTTGAAATCTGAACCTGCAGACTCAACTTCCATGTTAATAACTCTTTACATTCATTCAAGATAGGCATGAAACTTTTCACCAAAGAACTCGTAATCAGGGAATACAGCTAGGTATTCAAGGCTTTTAGTGGTGAGGCTTAAAAGTGTTTCGGTATCAAAAACTGCGTCAAGATGCAAGACATTATGCAAAATCGCAGGAGAGAAAGAGTATATTGATATCCATGTCCCCTAACTACCCACGTACAAACCACCAATCAAAAGTAAACCGAATATGTGCAACTTCAGGGTGAAACCAATCAAGATTATAATATGCAACTGCTAATTTGTGAACCAAATTTAAAGAAATAAAATTGAATTTTCGTTTTTTTAGCAAGCACGAAAATCTGGTAGAAATGAGCATTTCAATGACATTTTTAAACGCTAAAACACCCATACATCATGAACAAATGCAACATATTCATCAGAACCTCCAAATCACCCAACACCGAGAAATCAGACACTCAGGACCATGTCTAAACCACCTAAATTGTTCAATCCTACCTAAGTCATTAAAAGTATCATGTCTACCTGATTCTCTCCATTGTTTTTACACATGTGTGCATATAAGATCAAAAAGAAATGCATGGAGATTCAAGGAGATAAGGTAAGGGTATTGTGCCAGACTAAAGATGAGTCTGGTCACTCAGGATTACCGAAAAGAATGGTAGAAAAATTGGGAAGTAAACCTGAATGATGGGTTTGATTCCTGATTTCAAGTTCCTGGATCAAAGCAATTAGGTTCATTAGTAGGCCAAATAAAATAGAGTTAATAAAATTTCAGAAAAAAGTCTAAGTTTTAGAGATTTCTGGTGGGGAGTTTAGTCATGAGTTATTCTGGTTTCCCTGCGCTAAAAGTCCAAATGAAATGGTCAATGAGAATATAAATAAGTGCAATGCGCAGAGATAATAGTCTGAAATTATTATGAAGCATACACAATCCATAAACTGACTCAATAAAAATATCAAAACGACTCAAACAACACCAAGAGAAAAAGAAAAACAATCCAAGGAAGGGTTAAGTAGCAAATGAAAAGAGAAATAGCAATCCAAATAAAAAGAAAAATAAAATAGAAATGAAAAGAAAAGGAAAGAGAACTATTGAGCTGCTCTGGAAATGCTAGGGCTCTGTCTAGATGTGGCTCTGGGGCGCCTTCCTGCATCTCTGGAGGCGTAGTCTGCTCTCCTCTTGGAGCGCTGTTCGCTTCGTCCAGTCTCCTCTCGCGCAAGAGCCGCGCGAGTCTCTTGATTCTCCTCCTCATCAGAGTCCTCACTCTCAGTCTCCTCGTCATCATCATCTGTAACAGCTGCAAGAATAGGTGGCGCTCTACGCCTAATAGCAGCATCCTCACGAACAGACCTGCTAGGAGAACAAGAAAGTAACATCCCTATCCTGGAGAGCCCTCTGGCGAAACATAGCATGAGAGAGCTCGTCCTCTGATGACTCTAAACGGTCCAAGCTCTGAACTCTACAGTAGTAGCAAAAGGACGTGGTGGTGGGTCAAGCTCGTAGTTACTGAAATCCTCCAGAAACAGCTCTGCGATCTCAAGAACAGTGGGTGCAGCAGGTGGAGGCATATGAGCCTCATAATCAGCATCATCAGCAACACGGTCCCCAACAGGGCCTGAAGAACCCTTCTTGAAGAAGGGGGACAGGGACAAAGACGCTTCGGAGGAGGTAGAAACTCAACTCCTGATGAATCAGCTAAAGATGTCAAGTCCGAGCATGGCAGCTGGATGTAGAGAGACCTTTGCTGGCGGTCCTGAAAGTGATAGATGAATGGTCTCGAGCTATCTATATCATCCTTCCAGGGGGAAGCGAGAATGGCGTAGTCAACGAGATGCTTCCCATCGAGGAAAGCATACTCCTCTCTATGGTCCTTAAATATCATCGTCTGTTTGGGGAGCTTGAACTCCACTCTTTGGTGACCAGTGAAGTTGAATCTGACAAACCGCATAATTCAGGTAATAAGAGCACCTGCAGCAAAAGTCTTCTTCTCATAAGCCACCACCTTGAAGAAAGCAAATTTGTCAGCAACCACTGCAGCCATGTTCAGATCCGTAGCCATCACATAACGGATCTGAGGTGCTAAGTACCATGTATGTCCAACGCCAAGAAAAAGAAGACACAACTCGTCGTTGGTCACAACAGCCTGGATAGCCTTGGCGTAAATGTGCGAGCTAAGAACCTTAGCCGCGAGGTGAAGGACAAAACTCACTTGACCTCAGCAAAGTTGAAACCCAAGTACCGTGTCCCTGCACAAAACCAAAAACTCTAGCCAAGTCCATGAGAGAGAGAATAAAACTGACCCTCCACGATGAAAGAGAATGTGCCTTGGTTAGCCACCGGGTTGTCTAAATCCGGATAGACACAACGATCAGAGTCCAGAAACTCTTGACACAGCTCAGGGTAGACATGCTCCTGAAGCTCCAGCAAGCCTCGGAGTCCCATCCAGTCAAAGAGAGCATAGAAGTCTTGTATGATACCAAAAGCCTCCAAGAGGTTGTCATCAACGACTCGAGTCATCGGGAATGTGATGTGTCCTAGATCCTCTAGAAACTACGAGTCATATTTGTTCCACTCTTGAGTAACTAGACGGTTGGCAAGATGTGTGAGATTACTCCTCTTGAACCGAGTATGTAGAAGGGAGCTAGATGGTTTCACCGTCTGCGGAACCTCTCTTTTTCGTCTACCCATAAAAAATAAACACTTAGAAACCAAATTAGTATCCGAATCAAAACGATGCAAATACGAAAAATCATTCACTCGAGTTTAAAGAGTAATTTTCTGGAAAAATCAAGCTCATAAATAAGAAGAGCATGCATCAAATCACTCATCAAAGCAAGAACAACACCAAATATGTCCAATATTCGTTCGCATTTCAAGTCCAAGTGTAAATAATCAAGTCATCGCAACCAATCATCAAAACTTGTTGTAAGCAATCATAAATAAGCCATAAAAGAATAAAATCATCAATATCCAAGGCAAATCATGAAGAAACAAGTATCCTCGCAAAAATCTAGTGTACAAAACGCGAAATCTCAAAATCACCAAGTTCAATCCGTAAAACGCTAAATCTAGGTGCAAACTTATTGCTAAACATCTTAGAAAATGTGTATAAAATCATTCATGTACCAAACATCGATCAAAATCCAAGAAATCAAAAGTTCCCAAATTTATTCGAAAAATATGCTAGTAGAGATTGTGGACACATACCTTAGATTTAGCGAAATCTGATCGGATAGAAAGAGTGAGCATGAAATTCTCTTTAATTTAGACTGAAAAGGACTTAGATCCATTAAGAATTGAAGAAAATCGAATTAGAGATGTGATTTTTCATTTTGGGGTGAAAAGGAATTATGAGCTTACCTGTGTTGAAGTCACGATATAAGCTGTGTTTTCGGGACATGGATCGATCGATCTGTGGAAAAGTATCGATCGATCCTTGTCCTTCTGTGATGGCACGAAATAAGATAGAGATCAATCCATCCGGAGACAAGGATCGATCGATCCCTATCCTTCTGTCTGGATGGTCTTGTTTTCTAAAATAACAAAGCTAAAAAAACAAAAAACGTCAAAAACACCAAAAACCGTAAGTCAAAAACGTAAAACACTATAAAACTAGCTAATATCAAAGAGAAAACTACCTAGTGGGTTGCCTCCCACTCATCGCTTGTTTAAAGTCTCGAGCCTGACTGTAATGCGATCAGACGACAAGTGGATCCGTTAAAATAAATCATATTCTTTCTTCGGATGGATTGTCTGTAATGTATGGCTTAAGTTTCTAGCCATTCACAGTGAATATCCTCCCATTGTCATCAAAAACAACAGCTCCATATGGTCGCACCACAGCAATCAGGATTGGTCCCGACCAACGCGATTTGAGTTTTCCTGGAAACAATCGAAAACGTGAATTAAACAACAGTAGTTGATCTCCTACAGAGAAATGGCGTGGAACGATCTTCGTATCATGGAATGATTTTGTCCTTTCTTTGTAGATTCTTGTGTTCTCGTAAGCATTCAAGCGTATCTCGTCAAGTTCGTTGAGTTGAATCATCCGCTACTCAGCTGCAGGCTTGATGTCGAAGTTCATCAACTTCGTAGCCCAAAGTCCTTGTTACTCGAGTTCAACATGCGAGTGACATCCCTTTCCATACACCAAATGAAATGGTGTAGTGCCTAGCCGTGTCTTGTAGGCAGTGCGATATGCCCATAGCGCATCATCTAGCTTCATAGCCCAATCCTTTCGCATTTTTCCTACGGTCTTTTTCAGGATTCCCTTGATTTCCATGTTAGAAATCTCTGCTTGTCCACTTATTTGAGGATGATAAGGCGTGGCTACCTTTTGTCTAACTCCATGCTTCTTCAGCAAATTCTCAAACAACCTAATGATAAAATGGGATTATTCTCAAACAACCTGATGATAAAATAGGATCATCCATCACTTATTACCACTCTTGGCACACCAAAGCGAGGAAAAATCACATATTTGAACATCTTCAGGACCACTTTGGCGTCATTAGATGGGTTGGCCAGTGCCTTAGCCCACTTAGAGACATAGTCTACTGCAACCAAAATGTATTGATTTTCATAAGAAGATGGGAAAAATCCCATGAAATCAATACCCCATATGTCAAAAACCTCTACTTCCAAGATGAAATTCTGAGGTATCTCATTCCGCTTACTGATGTTGCCTTTCCTCTGACAAGCATTACACTTAGAGACATAATCATGGGCATCCTTGGAGAGTGTTGGCTACCAAAAACCTGCCTGCAACACTTTCGAAACAGTTTTGAAAGTAGCGCAATGTCCTGCATATTCAGAACCATGACAGTGATACATAATACCTTGCACTTCAGACTCTGGAATACACCTACGAAAAAGTCCATCAGCACATCTCTTGTAGAGAAAAGGATCATCCCAGAAGTAATTTCTGACATCTCTCAGGAACTTCTTCTTCGCAAAGCCTGCGAAATTTGGTGGCTCCACATATGTTCTTAGAAAATTCGCAAAATATGCAAACCAAAGAATTTCATCGTGAATCTGTATAATGACAAAACAATCAACATTATTCATGTACTTATTGATGCAATCCAGGATCTTCTGAATAAGAAAAGAGAAGTCAGATCTGAATTTTTGAGAATGAATTCTGCGAAAAAAAGAGATGGATTTCGATGGAGATGAAGATTTGGATAGGATTTATTATAGATCTAGAGAATTAACTCTTTTGTGATCTAAAACAGAAAAAGCTCTTAGAGAATTAACTCTTTATCAATAAGGTTTGCTCAAAGATGAACGTGATTCACTTTCGTAGAAAGAAGAAAGAAAACTTAAAATTTGCAAAAAATTCTGCATTGATCTAAAAGCTGCAGATTACAACACTTAAGTAGAGATGATCTACTATGGTTTCCTGCGAAAATAATAACCTAAAACTAAACCAAGTATCAAAAATAATAAACCAAACAATAACAAGAAATAATTAGAACTCCTAATCTAAAAACCAATTACTGAACCCGAATAATTGGAGCTTTGGTCGAATGCTGGTTTTCCTCATCAATTGAGTCTGGAATAGGTTCATAGTAAACCAATCAACAACTCGATTTTGTAGCTTCTTGGACTTGAATTTCATGGCTGCTCATCTCCCAAGTAGTAATGGATCCTTAATTTGGGCTTCGACTTCTTTTGGGCTAAAATAACCAAGCCTTCTTGGTCACTTGATCCAAAACGTGATACTGAGGTTTCTTGACTTTTTTGAACTCCTACGAGACCTATCTTGAAGGTAAAATATGGCTTGAATAATGTTCTTGCCTCCCATGGATGAGTTGCTCTTGAATTCACACGAACAGGCTTGACAGACGAGCTGAAAGTCTGCTGACTTTGAAAATTCATAACTAATTTTTCCCAGCTTCTTTTTGAGTGATTCAACTTTGTCTTGATCCCTTGATGTCTTTAGAACCTAAAATATATTGAATCATAGCCTTAAACCTTCTCGTTTGGTCGGTATACCCTTCAGAGTGAGGATATGTTTGTTCTGCAAAAATCCTGATTCACCTAGATTGTGAGCTCCATAGCTCCCATGCCTTTAATGTTGTTGTGATCAGTCCAAATGCTAAAGATGCTCTGAGGAGTAAGCTTTCCAGAACAATAAAGCTTGTTACCTAATTCCCTTGGGTTGGAAAGATATGTTCCTTTGAATGTGGTTGGGTCCATTCTGCGAATAGAGCTGAATAGGATTGCATCATCTCCTCCTCCTTTAAATGGATTTGTCCTCAAATCCAAGCATTCTAAATGATCAAACTCGTTGACAATCTGGTTCCCCTGCACTCCTCTGAACCTCTGCATAAAGATATTCCCTCCAGGCTCGAACACATAGCATTGTGACACGTTATCATTCCAGAAATACTCGTTGGGACTTTGCTGAAAGCCATCAGCTTCTGATGCAATCAATCGCGATCCAACGCACCTACTGCTCATGGACGTGATGCTTCTTGATCCTTTTATGTCACAGCTGATTCATGTTGCATCATCCCCTCCTCCTTTAAAAGGATTTGTCCTCAAATTTGGACCCTTTAGGATGAATGCATCGTCAATACATGGTTTCGGCTCTGCTGCCCACTTCTCTAAGGTAATGTCTTTGTTGCTGGACACACAAGACATTCCTCCTAATTTGTAAACCGTTGTCTGCTCCTTTCCATGAGAGGTTTCTGGTCTAAAATATACTTCTTCTGCAGCCACGTTTTTGATATGTACGAGCTTGTTTGTGTCCTGCGGCCTCTCCTCTGGGTTCAATTGCTCGATTGTTTGCTTTTCTTTGCAAGGAGCTGCATATTCTGGTTCTGTCACTTTGATCTCTTTAATTGCAGCGATTGTGGATGGAGGTGTGGCTGGAATCAATTTCTTGATGTCCTCTTGCATAGCTCGCAGCTCGCTCTCAGATTTCGTGGCCTCCTTGCTATTGATTGGATGTTCCATCCTTTGATAAAGTTCTAGTTTTGATGTCAGAACTTCAACAATTGCAGAAGCAATGACTTTCATCTGCCATTCATTCAACGTCATCTCTTGTGTCTTCTTTCTTTTGCTGAAATCTCCAGACTTGGTTTCGATGAATATAGCTCCGATTTTTCTATGTTTAGATTGCTCTGATATCACTTGATGCAATCCAAGATCTTCTGAACAAGAAAAGAGAAGTTAGATCTGAAATTTTCAGAATGATTTCTGCGAAAAACAGAGATGGATTTCGATGGAGATGAAGTTTTGGATAGGATTTATTCTAGATCTAGAGAATTAACTCTTTTGTGATCTAAAACAGAAAATGCCCTTAGAGAATTAACTCTTTAGCAATAAGATTTGCTCAAAGATGAACAAGATTCACTTTCTTAGAAAGAAGAAAGAAAACTTAAAACTTGCATAAAATTCTGCATTGATCTAAAAGCTGCAGATTACAATGCTTAAGTAGAGATGATCTACTATGGTTTCCTGCGAAAATAATAACCAAAAACTAAACCAAGCATCGAAAATAATAAACCAAACAATAACCATAAATAATTAAAACTCCAAATCTAAAAACCAATTGTCGAAACCGAATAATTGGAGCTTTGGTCGAATGCTGGTTTTCTAGATCAATTGAGTTCGGAATTGGTTCAGAGTAAACCAATCAACAACTCGATTTTGTAGCTTCTTGGACTTGAATTTCGTGGCTGCTCATCTCCCAGGTAGTAATGGATCCTTAATTTGGGCTTCGACTTTTTTTGGGCTGAAATAACCAAGCCTTCTTGGTCACTTGATCCAAAACGTGATGCTGAGATTTCTTGAATGTTTTGAACTCCTAAGAGATCCATCTTGAAGGTAAAAAATGGCTGGAATAATGTTCTTACCTCCCATGGATGATTTGCTCTTGAATTCACACGAACAGGCTTGACAGACGAGCTGAAAGTCTGCTGACTTTGAAAATTCAAAACTAATTCTTCCCANCCCTCTTTTCAAGTGATTCCACTTTTTCATGATCCCTTGATGGCTTGAGAATCTAAAACATTTTGAATCATAGCCTGAAACCTTCTGGTTTGGTTGGAATACCCTTCAGAGTGAGGATATGTCTGTTCTGCGAAAATCCTTATTCACCCAGATTGTGAGCTCCATAACTCCCAGGCCTTTAATGTCGTTGTGATGAATCCAGTTGCTAACAATGCTCTGAGGAGTAAGCTTTCCAGAACAATTGATCTTGTTTCCTAATTCCCTTCATTTGGAAAGATATGCTCATTTGAATGTGGTTGGGTCCATTCTCCGAATTGAGCTAAACAGGATTGCATCATCCCCTCCTCATTTAAAAGGATTTATCCTCAAATCCAAACTTTCTAAATGATCAAACTCATTGATAATCTGGTTCTCCTGCACTCCTCTGAACGACGGCATAAAGATATTCCCTCCAGGCTCGAACACTTAGCATTGTGACCCGTTATCATTCCAGAAATACTCGTTGGGGCTTTGCTGAAAGCCAACAGCTTCTGATGCAATCAATCTCGATCAAACACACCTAATGCTCATGGACGTGATGCTTCTTGATCCTTTTATGTCACAGCTGATCCATGTTGCATCATCCCCTCCTCCTTTAAAAGGATTTGTCCTCAAATCTGGACCCTTTAGGATGAATGCATCGTACATACATGGTTTCGGCTCTGCTGCCCACTTCTCAAAGGTAATGTCTTTGTTGCTGGACACACAAGACACTCCTCCTGATTTGTAAACCGTTTTCTGCTCCTTTCCATGAGAGGTTTCTGGTCTAAAATATACTTCTTCTGCAGCCACGCTTTTGATATGTACGAGCTCGTTTGTGTCCTGCGGTTTCTCCTCTGGGCTGAATTGCTCGATTGTTTGCTTTTCTTCGCAATAAGTAGCTGGTTCTGGTTTTGTCTCTTTGGTCTCTTCAATTGCAGCGATTGTGGATGGAGGTGTGGCTGGAATCAATTTCTTGATGTCCTCTTGCACAGCTTGCAACTCGCTCTAAGATTTTGTGGCCTCCTAGCTAGTGATTGGATGTTCCATCCTTTGATAAAGTTCTAGTTTTGATGTCATTACTTCAACAATTGCAGAAGCAATGGCTTTCATCTGCCATTCATTCAACGTCATCTCTTGTGTCTTCTTTCTTTTGTTGAAATCTCCAGACATGGTTTCGATGAATATAGCTCCGATTTTTCTATGTTCAGATTGCTCTGATACCACTTGATGCAATCCAGGATCTTCTGACAAGAAAAGAGAAGTCAGATATGAAATTTTCAGAATGAATTCTGCGAAAAACAGAGATGGATTTCGATGGAGATGAAGTTTTGGATAGGATTTATTCTAGATCTAGAGAATTAACTCTTTTGTGATCTAAAACAGTAAATGCTCTTAGAGAATTAACTCTTTAGCAATAAGGTTTGTCAAAGATGAACAGAATTCACTTTCTTAGAAAGAAGAAAGAAAACTTAAAACTTGCATAAAATTCTGCATTGATCTAAAAGCTGCAGATTACAACGCTTAAGTAGAGATAATCTACTACGGTTTCCTGCGAAAATATTAACCAAAAACGAAACCAAGTATCGAAAATAATAAACCAAAAAATAACCAGAAATAATTAAAACTCCTAATCTAAAAACCAATTCCTGAAACCTTCTGCTTTGGTCGGAATACCCTTCAGATTGAGGATGTCTGTTCTGCGAAAATCCTGATTCACCCAGATTGTGAGCTCCATAACTCCCAGGCCTTTAATGTCGTTGTGATGAGTCTAGTTGCTAACGATGCTCTGAGGAGTAAGCTTTCCAGAACAATTGAGCTTGTTGCCTAATTCCCTTCATTTGGAAAGATATGCTCCTTTGAATGTGGTTGGGTCCATTCTGCGAATTGAGCTGAACAGGATTGCATCATCCCCTCCTCATTTAAAAGGACTTATCCTCAAATCCAAGCCTTCTAAATGATCAAACTCGTTGATAATCTGGTTCTCCTGCACTCTTCTAAACCTCGGCATAAAGATATTCCCTCCAGGCTCGAACACTTAGCATTGTGACACGTTAACATTCCAGAAATACTCGTTGGGATTTTGCTGAAAGCCAACAACTTCTGATGCAATCAATCTCGATCCAACACACCTAATTCTCATGGATGTGATGCTTCTTGATCCTTTTATGTCATAGCTGATCCATGTTGTATCATCCCCTCCTCCTTTAAAATGATTTGTCATCAAATCTCGACCCTTTAGGATGAATGCATCTTACATACATGGTTTCGGCTCTGCTGCCCACTTCTCTAAGGTAATGTCTTTGTTTCTGGACACACATGACATTCGTCCTGATTTGTAAACCGTTGTCTGCTCCTTTCCATGAGAGGTTTCTGGTCTAAAATATACTTCTTCTGCAGCAACGTTTTTGATAAGTACGAGCTTGTTTGTTTCCTGCGGTTTCTCTTCTGGGCTCAATTGCTCGATTGTTTCCTTTTTTCGCAATGAGTAGTTGGTTCTGGTTCTGGTTCTGTC
Organism: Anastatica hierochuntica; assembly: GCA_900406275.1. NCBI lineage: Eukaryota > Viridiplantae > Streptophyta > Magnoliopsida > Brassicales > Brassicaceae > Anastatica > Anastatica hierochuntica. The sequence goes on from OVAN01014761.1 coordinate 11,575, forward strand.
TCTTTGATCTCTTCAATTGCAACGATTGTGGATGGAGGTGTGGCTGGAATCAATTTCTTGATGTCCTCTTGCACAGCTCGCAGCTCGCTCTCAGATTTCGTGGCCTCCTTGCTAGTGATTGGATGTTCCATCCTTTGATAAAGTTCTAGTTTTGATGTCATAACTTCAAAAACTGCAGAAGCAATGGCTTTCATCTGCCATTCATTCAACGTCATCTCTTGTGT
>OVAN01014762.1:207-11795 GCA_900406275.1 Anastatica hierochuntica
CTGGTGAATTCACTTCACAAGCCTTTAATGATTATTGTATGTCAATGGGAATTGACGTTGAGCATCCAGTTCCCCATGTACATACACAAAATGACATGGTCGAATCTTTGATAAAATGGTTGCAACTAATTGCAAGACCGTTAATATTGAGAACAAAACTCCCAATTTCAGTATGGGGACATGCTATTTTGCATGTTGCGGCATTGATCCAGTTAAGGCCAAGTGCATATCATGAATATTTCCCACTATAATTATTGACTGGCCAAGAGCCAAATATATCTCATCTCCGTGTATTTGGATGTGCAGTTTATATTCCTATAGCTCCACCGCAATGAACAAAAATGGGGCCACAAAGAAGATTGGGAGTTTATGTGGGGTATACGTCACCAAGCATTATTCGATACCTTGAACCACGCACTGGTGAATTGTTTACAGCTCGTTTTGTCGATTGTCATTTTTATGAAGATGAATTCCCAGCGTTAAGGGGATGAATGAAAGAGATTTCAAAAGATATTACATGGTGTACACCATCTTTGATACACTTAGATCCCCTACCAATCAACTAGAGCTGGAAGTTCAGAAAATTATACATTTGCAAAATATAGCGAATCAGCTACCAGATGCATTTACAGATACAAAAAGGGTGACGAAACCTTATATTCCCGTAGCAAATGTTCCATCAAGAATCAATGTTCCTGTAGAACATACAGATGGAAACAAAGTAAATGAACCGAGGGTTCAGTTAAAGAGGGGGAGACCCATTGGGTCTAAAGATAAGATTCCCCGAAAGAAAAAGAAATTGGGAGAGCAAACTGAAAAAGGCACGGAATACCCACATAAAGAAATATGCCCCCAAAGTATTACAAATGAAACACACCAAGAAAAGCGTCCAAAAGACATATGTGAAATGGTTCCAGAAGAACCATGTGAATTTCGTTCAGAAGACGAAAATGATACAGAAAAACATGAGATCTCTATCAATTATGCCTATACTGGGAAATTGTGGGTTAGAAATGAGATAGAAGATATTGATGGAATATTTTCATTTTCTGTATTTGAAGAAATTAATGATGAGATTGAGGATCCGGATCCGAAAACTGTATCAGAGTGCTAGGAAAGGCCTGACTGGGAGAAATGGCAAACGGCCATGAAAACTGAATTAATCTCGCTCAATAAAAGGAATGTCTTTGGACTTGTGGCCATTACACCTGAAGATGTAATGCCAGTTGGATGCAAATGGGTCTTTGTGCGAAAGAGAAACGAGAAAAATGAGGTCACAAGATATAAAACCCGACTTGTGGCACAAGGTTTTTCTCAAAGACCGGGAATCGATTATGAAGAAAATTATTCCCCGGTCATGGATGCAATCACATTCAGGTACTTGATGAGTTTAACAACATCCAACAATTTAGAAATATACTTGATGGAAGTTTTGATTGCATACTTGTATGGATCACTGGATAGTGATATTTACATGAGAATTCCCGTGGGATTAAAGATCCCTGAAGGATCAAAAATGCAAGAAGCATTGTCTAAGGGAATATGTTCGGTCAAATTATGACGATCACTTTATGGATTAAAACAATTTGGACGCATGTGGTACAATCGTTTGAGCGAGTACTTGTTTAAGAAGGGATATGTAAATAATGCAATATGCCCTTGCGTCTTTATTAAGAAATCCTTATTAGGATTTGTGATCATCGTTGTATATGTTGATGACCTGAACATAATTGGTACTCAAAAGGAGATTGATGATGCACGAACTCATATGACAGAAGAGTTCGAAATGAAAGATCTTGGTAAGACAAAGTTTTGTCTTGGGCTCCAGGTAGAGCACTTAAAAGATGGAATATATTTGCATCAGTCAAACTACACCAAAAGGGTGTTAAAACGTTTTAATATGGATAAAGCAAATTCTTTGAGTACCCCAATGGTCAATAGATCACTTGGCATTGACAAGGATCATTTTAGACCTTGTGAAGATAACGAAGAAGTATTAGGTCCTGAAGTACCTTATATGAGCGCTATAGGTGCATTGATGTATCTTGCAAATTGCTTGCACTCGACCAGATATAACATTTGCTACTAATCTGCTTGCAAGATATAGTTCATCCCCTACGCGTAGACATTAGACAGGAATAAAACACATATTTCGTTATCTCCAAGGAACTATTGACTTAGGGTTATTTTATACTAGAAACCCGGAATCTATTTTAGTTGGTTTTGCATATGCAGAATACTTGTCAGATCCTCATAAAGCTAGATCGCAAACAGGATACGTTTTTACTATTGATGGAACAACGATCTCATGGAGGTCTCAAAAACAGACTCTGGTTGCTACTTCCTCGAATCATGCAGAAATTATAGCTCTTCATGAGGCATGTCGGGAATGCGTATGGCTCAGATCTCTGACCCTACATATACAAGATGCCAGTGGAATGAAGATCAATAAAGAGCCAACGTTTTTATTCGAAGACAATGCTGCATGTGTCACACAGATAAAAGAAGGTTATATCAAAAATGATTGGACAAAGCACATTCCTCCAAGATTTCTATCTTACACTCAAGAGCTCGAGAAGAATCAAGAAGTCGACGTCCAATATGTCCGCTCATGTGAAAACTCGGCACATTTACTTACAAAGGCGCTTCCTACCACAATATTTAGGAAACATGTTCAAAGTATTGGAATGCGTCATCTACGAGATCTGTGAAGAAAAGAAGGATCCATCATTTTCAAGAGGAGGTTGTACTATTGTACTCTTTTTTTCCTCGTCATGGTTTTTATCCCACCGGGTTTTTCCATGACCAAGTTTTTAACGAGGCAGTATACAATACTCTAATGAAGATGGATAATTAAAGGGGAGTATTATGAAGAGATAATTATCCTCTTATTATATTGTTAACTTCTTCAGTAAGTTTTTTTACCTTCTTATCCTTTTAGATATGACCGACATACTACCCCTATATATATGTTATTACCTCATTGTAATATAGGATGAAGAAGTGAAAGCAATATAACACTTCTTTCATTTTGTATACTATTGACATCATAAGTAGCGAGAGACAGTTACATGACACACATTTTGGTCACAAAAGGAAAGATTGATTAAGAGAAGACATTTTTTAAGAGCTTTGAGCAACCTTTACGAAGACATCTTCAAGAGTTGTGTCTGCAAGTCCCCAAGCAACCACCGGAAACACCATCTTCGCCTTCTCCACCACCCGAAACACCTCAGAGATCTTTGTCTCTTGCTTTGGCAGCTCAAACTTCTGAGTTCCCGAGGTTCGGTATATCCTCTTTGCATTCTGGGAGATGTTATGCACTAATTGCTCAACTTCTTGCTCGTGCTCCTCTGAGGTTGTCACAGTCAACACGTAGGATCCACCATATCTACCTTTCAACTGTCATTAGAGTTTCAATCAAAGCTTTTTGCTTTGGAATTTCTTATGAATTTTGATTCGTTATCTAGATAAATTCATGTTTGAACATTTGTATTCTCTGTTTCCAACCATTTAATTATGAGATAATGTTTTAGTTTTACCTCTTTTGGATTGCCAATACATTTCAAACTTCCATCGACGAAAATTCCAAGACGATCACATAAAACTTCAGCTTCCTCCATTGAATGTGCTAAAACATGAAACCGAAGCTGAACTATTTTTTGTTTTTTGTGAAGAGATTTTAGAGGCAGAGCATATAGGGAGATAGATGACTATACTGGTGAGTATTATGGCTCCTTTACGCTTAGCCTGTTTCACTATGTCCCATAAACTCTTCCTCGAGGCTGGATCAAGCCCGGTACTTGGCTCATCCATGTAAACAACCTTGAAAATTTTCCCCAGAATACATATATGAAGTTAAAATGACATATATACCAAAGATCTTAGATACCAAAAGAGGTTACAAATTACTTTGGGGCTCCCTATAAGAGAAATGGCCACGCTGAGCCGTCTCTTCATTCCTCCGCTGTACTTCCCAACTTGTCTATCGCCAATCCCTCCATGGTAAAGGTTGACACTGCGAAGTGAATCTTCAACAGCCTAAAAACCGGGGAAAATTCATCGGTTTAATTTGCTTTACACACAAGTCATCCTCAAAAAAACCAAGTTTAAAACATAAGCTTACTTGTGTTAAGACAGGGCCTTTAAGATTCTTGAGCCTTCCATAGAACAGAAGATGCTCTCTTCCACTCAGTTTCTCCCACAGGAGACTGGAAAATTAACTAAACCGAACTGAGGAACAGTGCAAACTAACATAAAGGAAACAGAGAGACTATAAGTTTATAGATTACTCGTGTTGCGGACAGACTCCAATCGTTGTATATATCCGTTCCATGTCAGTTAGTATGTCAAGACCTTGTACAAATGCTGTCCCAGACGTTGGCTTGATGATTCCTATCATCTACACATGACAACAGAATGCTAAAAATATTAACCAAAAGATGCGAGATTAGCTCACTAACACGCAGTTTTATTAGAGACCAAAAGAATCAAATAGATGATGAATTCGTACGGACCATGTTGATGAAAGAGGTTTTCCCAGCTCCATTAGGACCAAGCATGCCAAAGCATTCTCCTTGAAGTAAAGCGAGAGATAATCCTTTTACCGCGAGTTTCTGAGGATTCCCGTCCTTACCCGAGTAAACCTTCTTGAGATTATTGCATAAAACCGCGCAGTTTCCAGCTGATTCAAGGAGATAGTGCTCTACTTTATCCCTCTGATACCAAACAAAATGCATATTTATCTTACTCAGACTTGTCAACATTAATAAAAACCTGAGCTTGATCTTGTCTAGCCTCTTTCTTTACCTCTTGACACACATCTAGCTTTTCCATTTCGACAACAACTTTGGAAACTTGGTTGTCAGAGAAGTTATGTTGTTTCTTTTTTGAAGAGTTTTGTAGGAAGAAGAATAAAGGATGTTTCCTTGAGTAAATGATTTGATCAATGTAATATGCTGAAACAAGAAGTAGCAGCCACTCAATGAGCATGATACAAGTCACTTCTTTCATCCCATTCTCAATGTTTCCCCATTTCATTCCACCAATCCCGCGGTAATCTCCCGCAAATGCAGATTGTGATAGCTCATATAGCCCACGGTACAAGGAAAATCCAGGGTATAACTCCATTGCAATGATCCATTCTCCTAGAGAACAATCACATGAATCAAGATAAATCTTCTTCGACTCGAGTAGCAAAGAGTTTGATTTGGGTTTTAAGAACTTTACTTGGGAAGAGAGGATCTTCCAGCAAGAACTGAAACAAAAAGATCCCTAGGAGCCCGGTTCCAAAGACATATATGTATGCTATGACTGAATGTCAAATGAAAATGTAACAATTTTGATTATCATTTTACGACAAATCTTGAATCAAAACCAGGAAGATAATGTACCTGTAGCAGTTTTAATTTCTGAAAACATTGTTGAGGCTAAAAAGGCGATTGAGATTTGAAGATTTATGCATATCAGGAAGAACACAAGTTGGATACTATAGTCATTAAGCCTGAAGAAATTTAACCCTGCAGAAAAGTAAAAGCATCAAGAACTAACAAGGAAACAGAGAAATATTTAGAGGTAGCATATATATTAAGAAAATTCGATAGAGTTTACCTATGGCAGAACCGAATATTGCGAAGCACAACATGTATAGAATTGATATCAAAAGAAAATAAGTGTATGAAACTATCCAGTAAGGGGCATCACCAAGTCCATGCATTTTCATCATTATTCTTAACCTCTGTTGTTTCTCATATACCAGTGTTGTTAAGATCACCTATGATATTATCCAGCCAAGATGAGACATGTTTTGTAAACGTTTTATTGCAATAATCTAAAGACTTACAGGGAATAACAACAGAATGACCCATGTGAAGAAGAGCGGGCCGACTAGAGAGGCGATGTCCAGGCTCAATTTAGTCTCTGGTTTGGGCATTTCTTTGACATACTCAAAGAGTATCTTCGTATCTGAACCTCTTAGGAGCTCAAGATATGCATTAGATGCCTGAAAGTTTAGAGAAAAAAAGGCTAATACGAACTCAAGATTGAGTCTTGTTTGATGATTTTGAGTAAAGGGTTAGGCAAAGCAAAAATGCACCAGATTGACTAAGCGAGAGACTCGAATCAGAGCCATAGGCCGAACCACAGTATCATTCTTGTAAGTGGAGTTGTACCAAACACAAACATTGAGATTGTTCCCATTTGTGTTCTGAAAATCAAAGGCTATAAAATGGAAAAACTTAAGATACAATAATACTACTTTAAAGAAGTATCGGCGATAGATGAGATGATGAATGAGAGACCTGCAGCATACTCATTGATCTTCTTGTCTGGATTACCTTTTTGGTAACCCTCAAAAAGCTTGATATTCAAATCAGAAGAACTGTTCCGCCACAGATTTAATCCTTGAACACAGTTTATATCTAGACTCAAGGGAAACACACAAGAAGAAATCCTCTGTTTTTAAAGGCACTCTTGTATACATTATAAAGATTCCGATACCATAAACTGAAAAACTCTTGTTGTACCTTTGGGGAAAGCAAGAGGTGATTGGTTAATTAGGATTGAGAAGGAAGAGTTTGGTGAACATTCATGTTGGATGTTGTAGATGGGAAGATCTGAGATGAAAGCAGAGTCCATATAATTGGTATATGCAGGGAAAGATGATGAACCCTGTATTTATATATATCAAAAGTTAGAGAATCAAAATGTAGCAAACATAAACAAAAAAGTATCATATTCAAGAAGTTACCAAGACATAATTGGCTAAATCTCCCTCAAACTCAGATGAATCGGTATACATATTCCGAATAAGAACTGAGAAAACAAACATTTTATTGAACATCAAAAACAGAGCAGATTCATTTCTCATAAGGAGTAGATGGATAAGGGTTTATATATACTTGTTCCGAGCGACTGGTTATTCCCGGTGAAGAGAAAGGTTGCAGGGGAAGAATGGGTCAGGTATTGGCTTGCGGCTCGGTATTGAGGAGCGGGGATTTGCAGTAAAGGAGTCCATTGCGGCGGATTAGGAATGGCGCAAAACGCTGCTTGCTCTGAAGTCGAATACCTTAAGCCGCAAGCTTTTTCCTTGCAGCCACATTGACCATGTATGTCGTTGAACTGAGTATCGAAGAGCATTTGAATGACAAGGAGAAGTTGACAGAGGAAGAAAGGGATCGCGATGAGACGTACATTGCTCCACATGTTCCGTTTCTGCAATTAAAGATCAGAGACAACGATTGTAAATTTTACTCTGTTTTAGAATGTCTAAGCTGTTGTTATGAAAGGAAAATCTCTCAAGAAATTTTGAAAACCTGAAAGACTAAGTTCTTCCTTAATAAAGCGTCAGCTTGAGTCAAGAAACTTGCAGGAATGGAATCCGCCATTACAGAGAATGTAATAAGATCTGATGGAGTCCGAATAATTTGTTTCCAGAATTTCTAAATGCTGTTCTGTTATATTTGGATTTATACATAGAACAACAAGAAAGGCAGACAATTCTAGTAGTAGGTTATGATAATTATTAGCAATTAAATCAAGAAGGAAGAGATTACATATATTAAACTGTACACGTTACTGAATTGGCAAATAGGTACTGGAGAATGGCACTGTGTTTTCTTTTAAGGTCGATTTCGTGTAGGTCAAGTAATAGTCTTCCTTGCATCACTTCATCTCTCACGAAATGTACACTTTACCAAAACCCATATAAAGATTTATATAATAAGAACTATATGGGTTAAATGTGACCGGGCAAATACCTGAACCGTAGAATATCCGCCAAATCCTAAATTGAGCTAACCCAATTTTTCCAAAACATAACCAAAATATATGAAGAAAAATGTCAAAAACTCGTTATGATAACTCGTTATGAAACTAAGATTCGAAGAGTTATTTTTCTCATATAGAACAAACATACATTACCAACTAGGTTAGTAAGCTTTTCCGTACATTGTTTACTCACACATCGATATATCTAATTAGTTTTACAATTCTACAAATTAATTTAATAAATTAGTTAATTTATGAGGAAATTTACAAAGATGAGGAAATTTACTGGAAGCAAAAAAGTAGAAATCTATGGCTGAAGGAGGGAGAAAAGAATACGAAATTCTTCCACGCTTCTACAAAGCAACGCTGGGCGCGAAATCGAATCACGGGATTGTTTAATTCTCAAGGGGACTGGGAGGAGTCTCTAGAGTGTTTGGAGAATATAGGGTTGAGTATTTTAATGAGTTATTTGAACCTTCGATCACGGGGGATTTTACTCGGGTTCTCGAAAATGTGCAGCTAGTCATCACAGATCGTATGAACCAGTTATTGGTTAGGGATGTAACGGAATCAGAGGTGCAGACTGCTCTTTTTGCTATGCATCCGGAAAAGGCACCAGGGCCTGACGGGATGACGGCTTTGTTTTTCCAATGGTATTGGGGGATTTTGAGAGAGGATCTCGTTAAATTGATTAAGGATTTTTTTAGTTCTAAATGTTTTGATCCTCGGCTAAATGAGACAAATATTTGTCTCATTCCGAAGACGGATCAACCTAAGCGAATGACGGATCTTCGCCCAATAAGTTTATGTAATGTGGGTTACAAAATCATCTCAAAAATATTGTGCCTTAGATTGAAGAAGTTCTTACCGTCTGTCATCTCTAAGACACAATCGGCTTTTGTGTCTGGACGGTTAATTACGGATAATATTTTGATTGCTCAGGAGATGTTCCATGGTCTACGTACAAATCAAAAGTGTTGGTATGAGTTTATGGCCATAAAGACGGATATGAGCAAGGCCTATGATCGGGTTGAGTGGCCTTTTTTGGAGGCGGTGATGCAAAAGTTAGGATTTGATCCTATGTGGATTTCCTGGTTAATGTGGTGTGTACGATCGGTGTCTTATAAAGTTCTTTTTAATGGTCGGCCAACGGGGAACATTACACCCCAAAGGGGCTTAAGGCAGGGTGATCCTTTATCGCCGTATCTTTTCATATTGTGCACAGAGGTTCTGATTGCGAATGTTAAACGCAAGGAAATGGATAACGCTTTAACTGGAGTAAAAATTGCACAACAGAGTCCCGCGATTACTCATTTATTATTTGCTGATGACAACCTTTTTTCTGCAAGGCGGAGGATTCGCAATGCCAAGCCATTTTGGATGTTCTTCAGGATTATGGGGTAGCATCCGACCAAGTAATAAATTTTGATAAATCATTCGTTATGTTTGGGCAGAATGTTACCGATCAGACTAAGTCTCTGATAAAAGCCAAATTGGGTATTTCGACGGAAGGGGGCATGGGTAATTATTTGGGTATTCCAGAAAGTTTAGGCGGACCGAAAAGCCAGATTTTTAATTTTGTTAAAGAAAGGTTAGGTGCAAGAGTTAATGGATGGTCTTCTAAGTTTCTATCTAAAGGAGGGAAGGAAATTTTGATTAAATATGTTGCACTGGCGCTCCCTAATTATGTCATGTCATGTTTTAAGCTTCCCTAGGGGTTGATTTCACAGCTGACAACTGCGATTGCCAACTTTTGGTGGAGCTCCAATGGATGTAATTGCGGTCTCCATTGGGTTGCATGGGACAAGTTATGCATTCCAAAAGAGTCCAGAGGCTTAGGCTTCAGGTCTCTCGAGGATTTTAATACGGCCTTACGGGCCAAGCAATATTGTAGGCTAATACAGTTTCCCGGATCGCTGGTGGCTCGGGTATTACGGGGTCGATATTTTAAGAAGGTTTATCCTTTAAATGCAAAAAACCGCACTCTCCCTCATTCGCTTGGAGGAGTATTTTCTCAGCACAAAAATTGTTACAAAAAGGAGTTAGGATAAGGATAGGCTCTGGGATTAATACATCAGTTTGGCATGATCCATGGATACCGGATGAAGTCCCGCGTCCAGCGAGAGGACGAGGCAGTGTTTGGCATCCTCGGTTACAAGTTCAACATTTAATAGACCCTCTCACACGGGAGTGGCATTTGCCAATATTATATGAATTTATGGACCCAGCGGATATAGGACTTATACGAGGTATTCAACCAAGTCGGACCATTACTTATGATGGTCTAGTTTGGCATTTTTCTAAATCAGGCCAGTATACGGTTAAATCGGGATATAAGCTTCTGAATTCGGAGGCGATACATCAGGTAAATAATAATGGCTGGGGACCGGGCCTGGAGGCTTTGAAAGCATATCCATGGAAGCTAAAATGTCCATTGAAAATTCAGCATTTTCTCTGGCAAGTTGTGACTGGAACTTTGGCGGTAACGACTCAGTTGATTGGGCGAGTGGTCCCTTGTGATACTATATGTAAAAGATGTGGCCTCGCTGAGGAGTCTATAACTCATGTTTTCTTTGATTGTGTTGCGCTTGGGAATATTTGGAATTTTAGCAGACATCCGACGAATCCAGAAGCATTTCCAACACGCTCTTTATTTTCCAATATGGATTATCTTTTTTGGCGAAACCCACGAAGAAGTACACACACTGTTGGCGATCTCTTTCCTTGGGTCTTATGGTTTATTTGGAAGGCGAGGAACCAAAAGGTTTTCCAAGGTATCCATTTGGAGACCGGGGAGATTCTAAAAAATGCGGAGACTGAAATGTTGGCTTGGGAGGCAGCACAATTCTCTCCTCCCACGGGTGAGGATGGGGAGATTATGGAGAGTTATTGCCCTTCTGACTTTCGGTGTCGTATAGATGGATCGTGGAAACAATCGGACTCTTTTAGTGGATTGGGTTGGGTGTGTCTTGATAGGGAACATAAGGCAGTCTTATTCGGTGCGAAATACCTACGCCGGAGTCTATCTCCTTTACACTCTGAACTGGAAGCGCTTCTCTGGGCCATGTCGGAACTCATAAGGAGGCGTTTTGTTTGTCCGGTATTTGAGACCGACTGTTTGGAGCTTTTTACGATTATCCACGAACCAGATGATTGGCCAGCTTTCCACACCTACATTCAAGAGTTTCAAAGACTTTGTGTTCTACTTCCTGGCTTCACATTATCAAAAATCTCGCGCGTAGCGAATTCACAAGCAGACAGTCTAGCTCGAGGATCCCGCAGTTTGCAGTATGATTATATTTTTGTAGATTCCTCTCCTCCGAATTGGGCAACCAATTTCGGAATGACTTTCTGATTTAGTGTTTGGTTGGAAAAAAATAGTTAAATTAATAAATTAAACAAAAATTAATTTAATAATTAAATAAATAATTTAGTTTTGAAATTCAGTAATTTTAATTAGTTTAATAATTAAACTTTATCAAAACTGATTTATTAAATAAATTATTAAACTAATTAAAAATAGTTTCAAAACTAACTTTTGTTATATTATTAAATTAATTTATTTATTAATAGCATATAGGAATATATAGTCTATTTTCAATCCATTTTCAATTTTTTGTAATTTCAAAATTAATTTATTGATTAAATTATAAAACTAACTAAAATTACAGAAAATAATGTATTTATTTATTTATTTAATAAACTATATGATTCATTAATCGAAATTTTCTCAAAATGGGATTAAAATGGCCTAAGTAAAGTTGGGAATTTTTTTGACATTTTTCCAAAAATATAAGTTGATAACAAATGTGACATACATA
>OVAN01014764.1:0-11794 GCA_900406275.1 Anastatica hierochuntica
ACAACTTCAAGATGAAGACCAAGAATCACCAAGTGAGCAACAAGATTTTAGACAATTCTATAACTTGCTTAGCGGAGCCCAAATGGTTTTCCCAAATATTACAGTATTGTTTAAATTTATATTATGTTTCTTATAAGTATTTTGTTGTGTATTTTGCTGCATTTTTTTAATGTGTGTGTGGTTTTAGTTATGGAATTTAATGTTTTTAGTGTTTTAATTGATCTTTAATAAATTACGTATTTTTATTTTAATTAATTTTTATATTAATATTTTTTTAAAAATAATATTTCATGTTCATTACAAATAATTTTATTAAAAAGTAAACTGATAATTATTTGAAAGATAATGATTTAATCATATTATTAAATTTTAGTCAAGTGTTAAATCACATTTTAAATATATATTTTAAAAAAAGAAGAATAAAATAATTTTTTTTTTTAGTGTTTTGTGAATAGTTTCATTCGAGTCTTGAAAACGCCATTAGTAACAATATCCCCGACAGGTTGGACTAGCCCTTAGTTCGGTCCATTTTCTTTTAATTACTAATATCAAGTCGAATTTGTTCTTGATTGATTTCTGTGTTTGCAGCTCTTTGTGTATATCTTCTAGAGTTACTTTTGGCGTTATTATTAAAAGTTTTCCAGAGTGTTTTACGTACGGACTTTTATAATAATTAGATTCGCGCGGATATATTTTATATATTTTTAACAAATATTTTATTACATCGATATTATTTATTAAACTATTAAATTATATTTTTATGTTGATATATATATATATATATATATATATAACATAGTTCTACTAAAAAATTAAAATAAAAACTTATCATTCGAGTATTTTTTTGTTAAAATTTTTTCTTTTTCTTATCTTTTATTGAAGATTATATTTTTTATGTTAGTTTCATTGAGTCTTGTGATATAATTTGTACTATATCAAATGTTGATAGACTTATTTTTATGATCTTTTTCAGTATGTGAAAATTCAACATTATTCTTCTTTTCTCATGACTTTTTTTTAATAATGTATCTTTTAGAAATAAATGTTACTGAGAAAAATCTTTTGACTATCTAATTTCAAGAATTGTACATATATCTTAATTTGTTAATTGTTCAACCACTGCATCTCTCACTGCTAAATAGTATATGGACTTTACCATATCCTTTAATTCTTCTCTTATTTTATTTAAGCTAACAACAATCATATTATCCTTATGTCTTTTTAAGCATTTATATTCCTCTAATTTCTTTCTCGTAACTCTCAAGTTTTTCGAAATTTTCTAAAAATAATTTAATAATTTTCTCTTATAATTTAATTTTAAAGTTATTTTTTTATGTTTCGTTAATACTTACATATTTTTTCTGTAAATCTATCTAACTATATACTCGTTATTTTCTATTATCTTTTTCAATTTATGATTCTTGATTGCATGATCCATACACAAAATATTTAAAATAAAATATTTGAGTAACTTTTTTTTTATTTTTTTCATTTCTTCTAAAAGTACATATGGAATTTCGTAATTTAAAATTCTATGCGGACGATTATACTTTCAATTACCATCTATTTTTGAAAACATTTTTATTTATATTTTTACAGATAAATTTTTTTTACTTGTAATATATATGTTTTATTTTTATTTGCTTCTAATATAAATGTATTTATTATACATATGTAAAATTTATTTTGTTTTCGTATTTTCCATTTTAAAAACATTCTATATTTAGTTAAGATAGTTTTTGTTTAAACATAGAAACTTGCACGTAATTATTTCTATTCACTAAAGGTTTTAAGTGAAATATGGAAACTTTTCATTTTTTATAAGATATAAACTTGAAGTAAATTTCCAATTTTCTAATAATGATGTGGACCAATTAAATTTGGTTTTTAAATTCTATGTGGACACCCTTAGCATCAAGTAGCACCAACTTTTATATAGTATAGATTTGATTGCGATATATTCTTTTTGTGGTTAGTATATTAATTCAATTTGTTTTTTTAACAGATTTGGTATCAAAATGACTAACAACTATCAAACTATGTTCGGTGGAGAAAAAAATGATTCGGTCATGAACGTGATCGTTTAACGTGCCCCAAACTAAGTTTGGAAGTGGTCCTGCACTTGTGAATGAACTAGTGCCTAGCGCCATAAGCGTAGGACTAATACCGAACGAGTTCGGTGTAACTTTATCTAAAATGAATTTGTGTTATATGATCACAAAAGTCAACATGGTTGAAAATAGTCCAAAGGACTGGTGGTATGACACATGTTCCACATCTCACATCTGCATTGATAAGAAGTTGTTTAACACTTACCAAAAATTTCAGAGTGAAGAACGGTTGTTAATGGGCAACCATGGCTTGTCCAAGATCGAGTGTCGTGGAAAAATTGTGCTTAAGATGACCTCAGGACATGAAATCACTTTAAAAAAATGTGAAACATGTGCCAGACATGAGGAGAAATTTGATTTCCGGAACGCTAATGAGCAAAGCCGAATTTGACGTTAGTTTCGAGTCTGACACACTTGTTCTCAAGAAGAATGGTGTTTTCTTGAGTAAAGGTTATGTTAAGGATGCACTGATCAAAATGAGTGTAACGACAATAGTCCCAAAAAATGTTATAACTAATGTTTCAATAAATGAGAATAAGCCTATTGCTCATTTGGTTGAGTCTTTCAATACTTAGCATGAAAGACTGGGACATATGAATTATAAATCAATTCAAAGATTGATTAATATGAACCTAATCTCTAAATGCAAAATGAGTAAAGAAAAATGTGAAGTATGCGTACATGCTAAACTCACAAAAGACCATCTCCTCGGGTTGAAAGAACAACTGAACCTCTAGATTTAATTTACACAGATTTGTGTGACTTAAAATTTGTACAAACTAGAGACGGTAAAAATATTTTGTGACTTTCATAGATGATTCTACAAAATATTGTTATGTATATTTGCTATGAAGCAAAGATGAGGCCTTGGAGAAAATCAAGGAGTATAAACTCAAAGTTGAAAAAAAACTTGGGAAGACTATAAAGATAGTTCGAAATGATAGAGGAGGCGAATATGATGGACCTTTTGATAGATTTTGTAAGGAACATGGCATTATCCACCAGACGACCGCTCCCTATTCAACTAAATCTAATGGAGTTGCGGAACGGAAAAACCAAACTCTGAAAGAGATGATGAATGCGATTTTGCAGGAATTTGGGTTACCTCAGAACATGTGGGGGGTGAAGCTTTGCTTACCACTAATTATATTCTCAATAAAATACCCCATAAAGTTGCAGGCAAGACGCCATATGAACTTTGGAAAGGTAATGTACCTTCGTACAAATACCTAAAAGTGTGGGGGTGCCTGACAAAAGTCGCAGTGCCACCTCCTAAAAAGGTTGCAATCGGACCTAAAATGGTGGATTGTATTTTCAACGGATATGCACGTAATAGTAGTGCTTATCGATTTCTAGTTCACAAATCAGATGTACTGGATATCCATGTAAATACGATAATGGAATCAAGAAATGCTTCCTTCTTTAAACACGTGTTTCCGTGCAAGGATAAGAATCTTAAACGAAATCGTGAAGAAAGTGATACATATACCTCAATAA
This sequence comes from Anastatica hierochuntica, assembly GCA_900406275.1. Taxonomy (NCBI): domain Eukaryota; kingdom Viridiplantae; phylum Streptophyta; class Magnoliopsida; order Brassicales; family Brassicaceae; genus Anastatica; species Anastatica hierochuntica. Next base: position 3,609 of record OVAN01014764.1, read on the forward strand.
ATGAGGCGAGCACTTCTGGAACATCAGTGAATAATGCAGAAGACTATGAAGATGAACATAGACGTAGCAAAAGAGCTCGTAAGGAAAAATCTTATGGTGATGAATTCTTGATGGTGTTTCTCTTAGAGAATGAATCGAGAACATTCACGGAAGCCATGTCTACACCCGACACGCCTTTTTGGAAAGAAGTCATCAATAGTTAGATCGACTCTATTATGCAACACCATACATGGGAGATAACCGATTTACCATAAGGGTTTAAACCCTTAGGGTATAAATGGATTTTCAAATCGAAATTGAAATCTGATGGCTCAATTGATAAGTATGAAGTTAGGCTTGTGGTACAAGGTTTCCGGCAAAAAGAAGGCTTGGATTTATTTGACACATATTATCCGGTAACGAAAATAACTTTGATCAGAATGTTGGTAGGCATCGCATCATTAAGAGGCATAGAAATTCATCAAATGGATGTGAAAATTGCCTTTTCTAAACGGTGATTTAGAAGAGAAGGTTTATATGAAACAACCAGAAGGGTTTATTGTCTCAGTACAAGAGCATAAAGTTTGTAGACTTGTTAAGTTAGTATATGGACTCAAACAAGCTCCCAAACAGTGGCATGAAAAATTTGACAATGTCATAATGTCAAATGGTTTCAACATCAATGAATGTGATAAGTGCATATACATCAAAAGTACTTCACACTAGTATATTTTGCTCTGTTTGTATGTCGATGACATGCTCATTATTGATAGCAATAAAGACATGATCAATCAAACTAAGAACATGCTAAATAGCAAGTTTGATATGAAAGATATGGGATTAGATGATGTCATTCTAGGGATTAAGATTACTAGAACTTCAGATGGAATCACTTTATCTCAAACTCATTATGCTGAAAAGATACTTGAGAGATTTAAAATCTACTCAAGGGGGACGACAAAAACTCCTTCGGATCCTCAACTTCACTTGACTAAGAATTCAGGTGAAGCAGTGTCACAAGTGGAGTATGCCCGTGTAATTGGGAGTTTGATGTACTTGACAAATTGCACTAGACCTGATCTAGCGCATGCGGTTAATGTACTAAGTCGTTACACGAGTAAACCAGGACATAAACACTGGAAAGCCATAACTAGAGTATTGGACTATGTACGTCATACTAAGAGTTATGAGCTTCACTATGGTAAAGAACCAACAGTTTTGGAAGGATACAATGATGCTAATTGGATTTCCGATTCTAGAAATTCAAAGTCCACAAGTGGGTATGTTTTTACCCTTGGTGGTGCAGCAATTTCCTGGAAATCTGCTAAACAAACTGTGGTGACTAGATCAACCATGGAATTTGAGTTCATTGCTTTAGATAAAGCTGCAGAGGAAGCATAGTGGCTTCGAAACTTTTTAGAAGATATTCCAGTGTAGGTAAAACTAGTGCCGACAATACGTGTACACTGTGATAGCCAATCGGTTATAGCCCGGGCACTGAGTAATTTGTATGATAGTAAATCTCGTCATATAAGAAGGCGAAAAAAACCATTCGACAATTGATCTCAACTGGTGTACTATCAGTAGATTACATAGTGTCGAGTGACAACCTAGCAGATCCATTTACTAAAGGTTTGTTAAGAGATCAAGTTGTAAAATCATCAAGAGGAATGAGTTTAAAGCCTATGAATTAAGATGAGGTTTGATGGTAACCCCACCTATGTGACTGAAGATCCCAAGATTTAGGTTCAAAGGGAAAACTAAGTCAGACTGAATCTGCCAAGAGCACTGTGAGACTTTAGTCTTTACTCAGTTTCTAGGATGATGAAACAATGCTTCCTGTAAGTGTGTAGGATGAGCGATGCTCTCAATGATTTGAGTTCATAACTTTGAGATATACGTGGAGTATTACAAGATACTTCTTAAAACAAAGTTAATGGTGAACCACCTTATGAGTGTGAAATGGGACCGTTTCTAGGAGAATGAAGAAAATGCTATATTCTCCAAGTTCACTCATGATTAATCAGACATGTTCAAGGCCAAAATGAACACAATAGAGAACCTAGTTCTACAAAATGAACTATGTTGTTGTCTCGGTTTACACCAAAACCCGGGTGGTTCAAGACATCATATTCACCTCTTGGTCGAGTAAACCCTGCAGATATTAACAATGACTGGTTCAAGGCTGGAAATTGCTACCACGTTAAATATAGTGAATTTTTCGCTTGTACTCTCAAAACAGTCCTTCTGTTAAGTCTTTTCTAGTTAGGCTAAGTTTATCGCGTCGTCATATGTCTAGAGTCATTTCTATTCATGTGGAGGATAGTTAGAACTCGTTTTTGACGAAATGGTTTTAGACCATTTTACAGTGAATTTTCCGACGAAGACGTCTACCGGGAAGACCGGATTTCGGGCACAATGAAATCGTCGCCGCGAGTATTATGATTTAGTGTAGTCATAAGTCAAAATTCGGAGTTGAATTGAATGAGAAATGGAGGTCCAAAGTGGATATCTTAGAAAGCTTACAAAGTTGTAAAATTTTGACTAAGTGTGAAACTAGTCAAATATCCCACATCGAAATATCTAACTAATTAAAAGGGCTTAATTTAAGCTTCTCAATGTGTCCACATCAGCTTTATAGAGAAACTCTCTTCTTACGCCACGTCAGCTTCCAACTTCTTGTCGTTCCCAAGACGAACACCTCCCTGTTTTTGGTAGCCATTTCAGTAACATAATAGAATAGCATGGTGTTCCCTTCCTCTTCTTGGGCCACGAAGCCCACATCATACCCACACCTCCTATTGGGCCACGAAATCCACAAACTATCGACAATCAAACTTACCTAAACGAGACTCGCTCTTTCCCAACCTTCACCTCACCACCGCCGAATCCTTGCCTCTGCATCATAACCGTAATCTGACCCCTAATCTTGCTCTCCCAGCTTCAGCTCCCTAATCCCCCCCACTCCTGTTCCGTAACGCTTTAGCCTTGATTGTTGCATTTAATCTCATCTGCTATTTATAGCCTCGACTTTCCACCTCCCTTTTTATCAACCACGAGATTATCACACCGACCTATATAAGCCTAATCCTCCTCCCACAACGAACCCTCCACCGATTACATTACTTACCCCTGAGAACGCCGCTTCTGATAAAAATCTATAACCTTTCCGACGCAAGAGAAGCCAATAGCGAAGCCTTAATTTCATAGGGGCTTTCTTAGAAAGCTGAGAAGCCATGGATATCAACAACCCAAAGAATTATACTTCCAACTCTTTCTCTCTCTGTTTGTTCCATATCAGGTAAGATAGTTGTTCTATGTTCACATATTCAATTAGTTAGATAATATTGCAGCTACTTCGTCATTATAAAACGTGGTATTTTAAATATGTTTTGACATGCATGCTTCCAATTTTTCCACCTCTAGGAGGCATACAGCCAATGGAGTGCGACTAATGATCTGAAAAGTCTCTTCTATGGAAAGGATTTCAAACCACACCAAGCAATCTATGAGTTTTTCGGATAAAAAACGCTTTAGCGGCACTTTCATTGTCGAGGAAAGCATAGCACAACTTTCCTCTTTGAGGCTTTGATCTCGGTTTCTCAAAGGTGATTGATTATGTTTATGGGGCAAGGTGATTAGTTTAAAAATTTTTGTTTCCCTTGGTGTTTTTTATCAATTAAAGATCTCCTGATAGAGGTTAGGCTTTTGCTCTTGCTATAGATGTCGTTTTAATAACATAAACTTGAAGGTCAAAGAGCTCGGTGTTTGCCCATTTACTTGAAGATAGGAAAACATAAGTGACAACACTAGATGGCTGCCAAAGACATTCACACTCTTTGTAAGTCTCTTTCATGTTCTCCTCTTACACTCTAGTTAAATTGTATGTTAGTGGATGAAATACACAACACTTGAATCTCCTGACTAAAGTGTTTGAACAATGTGTTTTTAAAGGTTAATGATCATTTTGAGAAACTGAAGACCACAACAAGGAGTGTGAACCGTAAAAACTTGGACCACCAAATGCAGAATAGCCTATTACTAAGACACTACAGAATGCGAGCCACCACAATCATCTTCATGCAAACAGTGTGCGAAATTCACATCATATGTGTGGTCAGTCTAGCCATGGAACCACTGAATGCAAAAGAGCCGGTCACAAAGCAATAGTACCCATAATAGCCATATTGGCCACCGCCCGCCAACACATCTCTGATGACACGAATATGATCTTGGTACAATCCAAGAATCTGCATTGACAACATCATCTCCAAGGCCAAACTTGGGTTGTGATCACACAAACTCAAATGTAGCAGAAGAGCCAATACAAGAACAAGAAGCTAGCAATGAGGAACATCTGCAGGTTCAAGTCAGAATCAGGGTCAAATTGGTAATGCACCAGATCAAACTAATGGTGTGAACTTTGCAAGACCTGCACCAATAATACAAAACCAACGCTGACAGATGTGGAGGCCAAGATCTTGAGTAGTACATACCATGTCCAGAGACATTCATTCACATAATTTTGGAGAATATTACTTCACTCAGAATCCGAGCAAGAGTTTGAGAGTTTTTCTTATCTTTCTTTATTAAGCTCCGTTAATAATCAAATGTATTTTGTTGACAATAACAAAAAGAGAAGAAGTTTTGCTATTTGTAGAATACATCCAACATAACGCATCAAACTTATATTATTAATACTGAATAATGGAAGATTAAGAATAAAAATTTAAATATATGTCGCGCAATAAGCCTCATAGCTAAGGTAAATCCAGGTATATCATGATCAAGGTTGATGACTTATTTCCATGCTCCCGTCTTACAATTTCTATTAAATCACAATATTTTACAACTGATTTAATTATAAATATAATATTATCATTTGATATCGTTGCGAGTCGACCATGAGTTATTGACTTTTTGTGTATCCAAACCTCAACTTCCAATCAACGATTTATTTTATCGCCATCATTAACATTTTAAACAATTAATTTGAGCTAATCCATTTAACAAAATAGTTAACAAATGGTATAATTAAACCTAAAGCAAAAGCGCCATATTCCTAAAATTATGAACTTTTTCATATTTTTGTACTTTTTATTTATAATATTTTAGCAATAAAATATAAATATATAATCTATCAAATTGTTCAATCAAATCGGGTCCAACACAGAGAAACAAATTAACATAGAGAAATATGACATCTAAATAAAAATATATTAACTATAAGATAATTTTTTTCCAATGTTACATGTTTATAGATAATCCTGTTTTGATGTAACTGTAATTATTGTACAATATAAATATTATAATTAACTAAAAAATTAAATAAACATAATTATATTACTCATACATTTATTATACTATAAAATTATATAAAAATAGAAAATTTTTAAAAATAATATCATTTAAAATAATTTTAAAACTATGATTCTGAATAATGTTCGTGGTTACAGAAAACTAAGAATTGGTGGATTTAAACTCTTTCACCATACACTTAAGCAAAACACAACATACAAAATTTGTTATACATACACACAATATGAGAAAAATGCCAAATACAGAAATTCAAAACAACAAACATATAACACCAACTCTAAAGACAAAATATACAACACAAACCCGCGCGTATGCGTGGAATATCTCATAGTCTAACTAAATAAAATGAAGCATTTAGAGATGTCCACGTAAGACTTTTAAAAAACTCTCCCTTGCAGCCACATCAGCATATTCTTCTCTAATGTTTTAGTGTTTCAGTAGTAATCGTTTTGGTTTCTCACAAAAAAAAGTTTTGGTAGAAACCTAAATGTTTGTGTAGAGCAAAAGGTTAAAATAGTGGTTAGAAAATAAGCATTAAATAAAATCACGTCATTTCTTCCAATTTCTGCAAACTCCTTCTGTGTTTCCCATCTTTCCTGATTTTCTTTTTAATTCGACTATTATCGGTGTCTGTCAAACAAACACGCATGAATTCTACAACCTCTTTTTCTTAGATTCCTTCATTAACTTTCTAAAATTCTAAAACCAAAAATTCTTCCCAAAATTTCCAGACGCATTGTTTGATTTGTGTTTGCAGAGGTTTAATGCTAGAGAACCAGTTTATGAGTCATCACATCGACCGATCCATATAACATTTATTATGGGATAAATCTATTTTTCAAGGTGATTCCTTTACAATATATTAAATTGCTTCTCCGCTTTATCGTTTAATAGGTTTGCTTCCAAAAATCCCTACATGCGAAGTTATGGGTCTCACCGTGTTTGTGCTGTGGTTGAAGATTTCACTATTTCAGGCCATGTTTTACTCACTATTTCTATGGAATCTTGGCTTTGAAAGGTTTAGGCTTATTGTTGTTACTGCCAACAATGGTGAGGAGGTTAGGATCTATGAAGCGACTGTGGATTAGAAGTAAGAGGATAACTCTGTTATGAGTCTTATAACGGAGGCTAAAGAAAGAAAACCGAAAGGTGAAAGAAAGAGGTTTAAACTTGACCTAAGATAGAGCAACACACCAAAGAATTTACTCGGTGAGCAAGTCGAAATCAGATGACCATCGTGGTTATCTGAAGTATGCATAGAAGATCTAAGCGGTTGGTTGTCATGTAAACCAGAACCTTTTGCGAAAAACTGAGAGGGTGAGAGAAATTATGGTTCATTTTTGTTGTTTTAAATTATTTTATTTGGTAATTGTAGTCTATTTTTGGTGTGTAAATTGAATCTGGAATGTATAGTAATGTGTACAAGGTAAAGGATTTGTTGGCAGGGTACATAATGGCATTCAAAAAAGTGTGATGTGATGTTATGGCTTTAGAGATTATCATCTTGCAGAGATTGGACGATCCCATCCCAACGCCATTAAATTCAAGGATGTAGAATAATTTATATTTGTTTTTTTGTTATATGCATCACGAATTAGTTGGCCAACATACTAGGTAGACCAATTTTGGTAGGATATAACTAGGTTATTACTTGGATAACGTTTTCTTCAACTTTGAGAAGAGCGAGAGCGAGATTTCCTGCTCAACATCTGAAAAAATTTCTCAAGGTTTATAGTTATACAAAAAATGGAATGGTGAGGATGGTGAGGATGGTGGGGCTGGCTGGGATATTGACGAAAGAGTAGGAACGACAGGAGCACAGAAAATAGCTTGCAACAATCTTTTCAGCATTTGAATGCTCTTATGGTATTGCCCTTCTTAGCTTGTTGTTGTAAATGAAGTTTATATTTTTTTCTACTTCGGATAGATGATTCTGATATCAAGTTTCAACATTTCACTCTTTTCTTTGCTGAAGCCTTTCATAAACAGATTATGAAGATTAGGGTCTTACTGGATTTGATTGAGTTATGCATGTTCTTCAATGCCAGTTCGTGAGAAATTATGTGTTTGGATTTGTAATGGGTAACTCTCATGTTGCGATTATCATTGTAATGAACTTTGGTTGTATTTATAGAGGTTGATTTAGATTTTATCGAGTTCTCAATGTTGTTTAGATTCAGATGCTTATAGCTTTGTGTTTGGTTATCCTTAATTCTCACATATGTATAATCAATTGTTGTTGTGATCTAGCAACTTTTGATTCTCTTCAGAAGACTTACGGGTACTTGACACCAGAATTTTGGAAAGAGATGAGGTTTACGACATTGCCGTTCCAAGAGTACACTGATATTTTAGCTGATAAGGCTCCTGCCAGCAGCAAAGTCATCGCCGAGGTTGAAGACCAAGCTTAAGTACTACCTACTCATCTTGTAATGAAACAAAGTTTTATCAAACAGCTTTTAAGTCAGATTTTTATGTGCTTTTGTGCCTTTGAAATAGTGTTTTAAAAATTTGGGGGTTTAGGATCGTGTATGAGTTATATATTGATTTTAGTTAATCTAAAAGTCTTTACTTTTCTTTTAAAAGGTCCCATATGTTTTCTTATGTAGGAATTTGTCTGTGTGTAGGTGCTTGGATCTAGAAATGAAATGATTTAGCTTAAACGAAGTTTTAAACGCGTCCACAAGTCATGTAATGATGAAGAGTAACGGAAAGAGCGTTCAAATAACCGATGATACCAGAGAAGAAGTAATGTCTGAGACTTTGTATGGAGACAGTATTAGGCTTCAACAATTCTTGGCAGATTTCCTGAGAAAATATCAGCTCAGGCGATCCATGTATTGAGATTTAATTCTACTTGTGTGATTAATTATACAAGGAAAGAATTA
>OVAN01014765.1:0-11792 GCA_900406275.1 Anastatica hierochuntica
TTTATGAAAAAGAATCTTAATTAAAAAATATAAATAGCTAAAGTTAAATTTATTTTTTTAAATATCAACTTTTTGCACTCCAATAAAACCATGAACTTTGAGTTGACTGGGTCATTTTAACCATAAAAAAGTCAACGTTAATAAGTTGACAGAGTAATGTTAGCGTTGACTTTTTCATAGTTAAAATAGTCCAGTCAACTCAAACATGAAAGTTTAAAAGAAGAGAGAAGAAGTTCGTGGTTTTTTTGGCGATTTGGAGATACTTGAAGATTAAAACGACCTTTTTAGCTGCCTTTTTATATATATTGCTTTAGGCAAAAATTGTAAACGGGTAGGACATGTTTACAATAGATAGTAATATCCTTTTATCGAAGGATATAAAACTTGTAACTTATATGAATTTACTACAATATAAGTTAATTGTAGGCAATGTTATTTGTGATGTATGTTACGTGATAGTTCGCTTATAACATTCTTATATTTTTTTAAAGAAATACTCTTTATTTCACCAAGAGAGTTACAAATATTAAAACCAAAACTCATGATCATGAGTTACAATAATGCCAATCATAATATCTTCTCGTCTCGTAACATGGGCTGAATAATGGGCCAGGTCTATGTATTTCCTTTTCAAGAACGAGATTGCAAAAATCTCTACGACATGTAGTCTACACGTGAACCTAACAGCACTTGGTTTAAAAATCTTCATACTAAGAGCACTGAAACCAAATGGACTATAAAAAATTGAAATAATTGAAGAAAAAATTAATGCTTTTGACTTACAATATAACCAAAGGGATGATGGGACATTTCCATCGTCTCGGCCCATGGCTTATTGCATGTATCATGCTTTATTATTTGAGTTCTTTAATCAATTTGACCACTAAATGAATTTATATTTTAGTGAGAATTTGACAAACCTAAAAAAACCGAAAATACTCCTTCCGTATCAAAATACTTGATGCTTAAAGATATTACACACAGATAAAGAAAACATTTAATTTTTGTATTTTTCTAAAATAAAACATCATTTATTATCTATTTAAACATATTTCAACCAATATAAAATAATCTGCAGAATACAAATTGTCTAAAAAGTAGTAAACACAATTAATTTTGCATTGAAAATTCAAAACATCAACTAATTTGATACAAAAAAGTTTACCTAAAACATCAACTAAAGTGATACCTGAGGGAATATATATTACACGTCACTTGTCTAACCCAGAAAGGATCACGTTTAAATCAAGATCGTCATCAAATTTTTAAAACTGCTATAGTAAAGGATGTGAACCTCTCCAGGTATATATTACCATGTCAACATCTAAGATGATCATGACATGTAGACACTATTTTATTTTGACAAACTCCTTCGTTAATGAAAGTCTTTGGAACTCTCGCTCTCTTTGTATGAATAAGTACGTGAAGATAGTGAAATTTCCTACTCCTAGGGAACTATGAGAATGCCACAATTATGTTATTATAAAGAAAAACACGTTTATAATCTTTTGTATTTCTTGATTTTAGTTTAATCTTTTCAACTAACCGAAGCTTGTGGTGATTGTAGATGGTCTTTAGTAGTACTTTTCACTGACATTGTCAACAAGAAGTTGGGTATCTCGAGGATTGTTCTGCACACGATGAACATAGTAGGCACGTGAGAGAGAGAAGAGAAGTACGTCATCAGCGGAAAAACAGTGTGGGAACAGAACAAAAGAAAACAAATCTCTTTCTCTCATAGTATTAATTAACTCCACAGCTTTCGCTTTCACGTATTATCAATGACCCATAAACCGACAGGTCACTTAAGAAAAGACACCACATGCCCCTCTCCTTCTATTCCCTTACCATATTTTATCTTATCTTCCTTTTTTCTATTGACTTTTTTTTTGGATAAAAAAAAAGTTAAATCCAAATCTATTAAAGAACCAGATGTAATTTTTGGATAGGAGGTCCGTCTATGGATAGACCTTTTTTCTGGATATTCATATTCGTGTAAGTGTCCAGAGACAGTATGAGATAGTTCCCTCTGGCAGGGTTCAAACTCATATTCTCTTTTCAAAAAAAAATCCGTCTTTATTATTGGACCACGATGTTCAAAATTTTTTTTTATTCACTATTGCAAAACTTTATAAAAAATAAAAAATTAGCAAGAGAGCATCATTTTTCAACTAACATTATAAATAAAATTATCATCGTCAACATATAGATTAATGTATAAAGAGACTCTCCTTTGTTTTGTACTATTTTAGAAGCAGTTATGCTATTTTAAATTCGTAGTCACATAAATATTCACAAGTGTGTGTGTGCTATTGATTCACCAAGAGACACAGTAATAATAATAGTTCGCTATTGGACCCACGAGTTTACTTTACCTCGAAGTTGTAACCAATCTGATATTATTTGTCAGAGTGTTAAACTTGTGGGGCCCAAAATGAGTAATTTTTATCACGTGATACCATCACGAGAAAGCGACCGGTCACCATCGCTACTTCTTTCTCTCTCTTACAGGCACGTGCCTTCACGTCTCTTCTCTCCTCTCCTCTCCTTTGCCCCTACAAAAATCTCACTCTTTTGTTTTTTGCTAGTCCAATTTCAATGTCACCTTCATTAAAAACACTCATTCCTTCGTTCAATAAAATAAATATCGATAATTTAAGAATACGCGTTACGAATATCGGATCACAAAATAATGAATAAAAGTCGGATACGGGTAATGGGTAATATAAGTATTTAAAATTATTATCCAAAGTATACTCGTGATAAGATGAGTTGAATACCGACGGTAAAAGTTAGATAAAAGTCGAGTTGGTTAGTTAAAATCAGTACTCGTTTAATACCTTAATTTGTGGTAAATCGAAAATAAGTTGGATAAATATTGTCATATTATTGTTAAAATAAAATAATAATTTATAATATTTATTAGAATATTATATTATATTATATAAAAACTCTTAGGGGAGTTATTCAATGAATGATTTAAAATCAGTTATAATTGTTTTGTAATTCATCAAATTTTAAATTCTAATAGAGTTTAAGTGGGTGAATTCTAAAATCTCTGCAATATACCTCGGATTTTGATTCCAACAATTTACTCTTGAGACTCCACAGAAGAGGATTTAAAATCATTCTAAAATACAATGAATTTTAAAATCTTTTAAAGCTGAATAATGTCAGATTTTAAAAACTGATTTTAAATCATTCATTGAATAACACCAGATTTTAAATAAGAATTATAAGTACCATATCCAATAACACTAGATTTCAATATAGGTTTTAGAATCATCACTTGAATAACAGTGGATTGTGGTTAGATTTCAACTCCATTAAAATCTATTATTGAATAACACCCCCTAAATAAATTGATAAGTAAAGTTATACTAAACATAAAACTAATATTCAATAATTTATAAAGTTAGAAATATTATTTTAATTTTACAAAGTTAGAAATAAAATTTTAATTTTTAGTTATGAGAACGGATAATATGGATACCCATATAATTATCTTGACCCAACCTTTATCCGATCCTTACTCATTTAAACAAAATTTGTCGACCCATTGTGTGATTCGTATTAGCCTTACCCGCTAATTTGGATCAGATTTAAGGTGAATTGAGTTATGTGATCCAAAATGTTTATGCCTAATTGGTAAACTCTTAACTCCTCTCTCTCCTCGCATGAAGACAAAAAAAAAGCGATCTTAGTTTCTCCGACATTCGTCGGCTTGCCATCGGTGTCAGAGCTTCTTTCTCCTCTTCATGTTTTTTTTTGTTTGCTCTCTCTCGACCCTTCTTATCCGGTGATATGCAATTGCTCCCAGTGTCGACGGAGACCAACGGTTTCTAGATCTAGTCACGACATAGATGGATCTGGAGGTTGCGCCGACGATCTACTGGTACAACCGCGAGTTGATTTGAGGTGGTGGTTTGAAGGATGGTCGCTTTTTAAGGTCAGTAGGGATGGGTCAAAAATTTACTCTACTTATTCATGACCCAAAACTAGAGATGAGTGGCTAGTGATTGCTTAAGACGTCTCCTCTAATGCAGATCTGTCAGTATGGTGGCTCTTTAGGCTGCTACAAAGGTTAACTAACGAGTGGAGTTATGGTCTCTTGGTCAAATGCTTTGTCTCGGCATCGAAAAGTCAAGAATCCAACCGATCTCATATAGGTTGGTCATTGAAGTCTTTAATTTCTTTAAGGCGCGTGCAGAGGAGGACAACTCTCGGGTGTTAGTTGTTGTTTCTTCGATCTCTGCACGTGTAGGTAAAAGAGCTCGAAGAAGGCGCATACGGCGGACTAGGGCTCAATGACACCCATCTCCTTAAATTGAACCAACATTGACTTGTTTGGTTCTCGATTCGGTGGAGTGAAGCCTCTATTGAGACATTTTCCGTGTCTCTCTTGACTTTTCTTTTGGTAACTTTCCTCTCACTTTTATGTTTCAAATCAATCACTTGGATGTGATCTGTGTTGGGCAAAGAAGATTTGACCTCTAGTTGTCAGAGGAGGGCCATGGCTAGTTTATTTGTCTCAGGATATATTCACTAGGGGACAAGCTTCTAGCGATAGCGACATGGTTCAGAGTGTCACCATCCCAATGTTGTAGCTTGTTGGTATTCAATAGTCTTCAATAGGTAAGGTATTTATTCTTCTTTGTAGGTAATCAAATTCTCCATTCCCTCGATGTGTGTACCACCTCAACCTAATATGTCCTACAATTAAATCTACGGGCTCCATAGTGTGGTTTTGGGTATATTAGTGAAGGAGATCATCAGACTTTGCATGAAACCGGTTGTAAGAATGACCGCGGTTTCCAAGGGCTCTAGAGTGCCCGGCAACAGTGGCTTGGGGTGGGGTGAGGGGAGGAAATTTGAGTTGTTGTAAAAAAATGTTAATTATGTTTGTGATCGAAAACAAAAAATAGTATAATATAAAGAGGTTTACAATTTAAATTTAACCATTGAAAAAAAAATGGGAGTAAAATTGGAACAACTCCGACCGCTTATTTCGTGTGTTCTCGCGCACCTCTGTGTGTCGCAGGCAGATCTTGTCTAAAGGTTGGGAGCGCTAGCTTCAGGTCATGATTTATTGTCTCTGCAATCACCATGATATTTTTACCCGTGTTTTTTTCTCACTCACACGATTCCGCGAATCACATCCTAGAAGATTATCCATCATAGTATTGCTCCAGCATAAGCATGTTTAACTGTGGAGTTTTATCAAGATTAGTGACCGAAAAGATAAATGCATTTTTCGTGACATATGTAGTCAAATCCATCCTTATAAGCTCTCATCACACATTATTTTGACTCTATAAATTGGAGACTCACGATCACCCGACTTACAGAGCACAACGCCTTCGTTACGTACCAAGATCATCATCCCTGATGTTATGATTATGAGCTCCTGACTTTACACTCTCTGAGTTCGGCTTTGATATCACATTGTAGAATCTTCAACCGCCCTCTTGTGTGCCATAACGCATATTCCCGTACCCACACTATTTGACGGTCGAGAGTGATACCTTAAAGAGGCTTTAAAATCATGATTCATTGTTCCGTAATTACCACGCGATGTTTCTCCATGTTTTGTCTTCACTCGCACGATTCCGAGAATCATTTTCCGAAAGGTTATCCATCATATTATTGTTGTAGCATAAGTAAGCTTAGCTAGTGGAATTTTATCAAAAAACTAGGATCTCACAAAAATATTGAAAGAAAATTGTTGAAAAAATAGTGTGAAAATTTTAATTTTATTAGATAACTATCAGAAGATAATTATCCACATGAAGTTAATTAGTTTATTATCGGTCTAGGACGATCATGGAGGCGGCGCTAGGGCGATCACATCCCCACCCACTGCCGATGACCTACGGCGCCACGATCATCCATCTCTGATCATTCTTAATCACCTCTGATCATTCCTATTCGCCTTTGTCCTGCGATCTTTTACTCATAACCCTACTGCATTTTGCAGGCTCATTGTTTTGTTACTCTACAAAGTCATTACCTAGATCCTTTAATGGCTCCTCGGTACACAACCTCCGAGAAAGGAAAAGGCCTTGGCTCTGCTCACCGGTGGACAAGAGAGGAAGCTACGCTTCTTCCTCCCGTTGACAATTCTGATCTGATTGAGGCTAATAGATTAACTTTGATAGGCAGATCACTCAACCCTGAAGTCCAGCCACCGCGGGCTGTCATCAACTTTTTACCACAGCTGTGGGACATTTCAAATCCTTTTGGCGGGAAGGTTCTCGGCCGCGAACGTTTTAGCTTCACGTTTCAAATAGAGGCGGACCTCTCTTACGTTCTGCACAAGGCGCCCTTCCATTACAAACGATGGATGTTAATTCTCCAACGTTTGGAGCCGATTGTCTCGGATATATTCCCGTCGCACATACCGTTTTGGATACGGGTTCATGAACTTCCAATCCACTACTACAAACCAAATATCCTTGAAGCAATTGGCCAAAGCATTGGCTCCTACATCCGATGTGAGGCAGATAAGGGTCGTATTCAAGTAGACATTAATGCTCTGAAACCTCTAGTGGTCAAGAAGTTATTCACATTTGCGACCGGGGAGCAGGGCGCTTTGGAATTCGAATATGAGCGTCTCCTTCGTCATTGCTTCCACTGTAACTTACTTCTGCATGAGAAAAAGGACCGTTCCAAGTCAGCTTTAGCTGCAGCCCCTTTAGGAGTCAATCATCGCAGCACTCTCCAACGACTAAAGGCTGATAAAGCACGCTTATCAGACCGTCTCGAGTCTCGGCCTCCAGGGGCTTCTGTGGGAGGATCCCATGACCCAAGGGATAAGCATTATCACCCGGTCAATCATAAAAGACAACGTCTGGATTCTACCTCTGACTCTTATCATCGGTCTGCCTATCATTCTCATTCTCCACCTTCTCATGTACCTCATCGTGAGGCTAGTTCACGGGACTACAGACCGGCGGGTCTTGCTGACAAACATGTGCCCCCAAGGCATTCTCATCAAACACGGTCTGATCTGGAGCAAGAGCGTCACCGTCATCAGCGGCATGACTATGACAAGCGGTTGCACTTACATGCTCCACCAGTACCTCCTCGTGCTCAGGTGGATGTTGAGCCACAGGCTGGTTCCACTAATAGCACACGATCTCGACGCCCAGCTTTGGAATGCCTTTCTGATCCTCCTCAACCTCCGAAGACACAGGTTCATGAGAGACTTGGCTCCCACCAGCGTAAGGTCGACTTAACTTTGCACTCGGGTAAGAAAGTTCAATCATATGTGCATGTATCGTCAGACAATCTCCAAGACATTCAAATCACCTATGAGCCGACAGTTACTTCCCGCATTAGAGACTGCAAAAGAAGAGCCGAAGTATCATCTGACATCTCATCAAGAGAGGAGCCTACTGCGGCAGCTCCTCTGCGCTTTAGGCTAGGACTTGGATCCTCCTCAAAATCTCGAGCTACAAAGTCTGCTCCAAAGCGTAAGCTTGCCACACATAATGCCTCCCAGTTGAAGAAACAGAACATGAAGAAATCTTCTTCAGCGAGATCATCTCTACGTGGGAAATCGCACTCAACCTCAGCAGATGATGTATCTCCTACTGAGGGTCTTCGTAGTTCGAAAATCTCCTCATCTGTTAAAGTCTCTAAGACTTCCTCTTCTCAGGGTTTGATGGTTTCCCGAAAACCATCCACAGCCCAATGATCACAGCTAGTTGGAACTGTCAGGGTCTTGGGAACTCCTTGACAGTTCGACGTCTAAGAGGATTGAGACTGAAACTCTTTCCTGACATAATGTTCCTAATGGAGACGAAGAATCAAGATGCGTTTGTTTTGCAAGTGTTCATTTGGATGGGATATGGACGCAATTTCATAGTACCACCTGTCGGGTTACGAGGTGGCTTGGCTTTGATCTGGAAATCTGATATTGAGTTATTTTTGCTGTCCTTTTCTCCAAACTTTATTGAAACTTTGGTTAAATTTAAGAATTACTCTTTTTATTACACTTTTGTTTATGGCGACCCGGTTCAATCTAACCGCAATCATGTCTGGGATTCTATTACCTCGTTCGCTGAGGATAGAGACACCTCTTGGTGTCTTGTAGGAGACTTTAATGAATTGCTACACCAAGCAGAAAAACGTGGCGGACCACCAAGACCGGAAGGATCTTTTATCGATTTCCGCAGCTTTGTATCTCGTAATGGTCTATGGGACATTGGCTACTCCGGTAACTACCTCTCGTGGCGAGGCATGCGACATGACCACCTAGTGCATGCTCGTTTGGACCGTGTATTGGCGAATAATGCTTGGATTGAGATGTCCTCTTCGGGACGCTTTGAATACCTCCGGTTTGAGGGCTCAGATCATAGACCTCTGCTAACTTTTTTAGATGATAGCTTGTTGCCAAGAAAGGGGCTGTTTCGATTTGACACTCGGCTACGGGTAAAAGATGAAATCTATGACCTTATAGCTCAAGTGTGGAGTGGAAATAATATTGCTACGATTGAATCCAAACTGAATCGATGTCGGGCCGAGCTTATAAAGTGGACGTGAGCTCAAAACTTTAATAGTATACGTGCATTACAAGAGACACAAGTTGCTCTGGACTTAGCTTTGTCCTCTCCTTCTGCCGATGAAGCTGAAATATCCAGATTGTCTCACGTGCTACAACAAGCATATAATGACGAGGAGAGCTTTTGGAAGCAAAGAAGTCGCATTTTGTGGCTTCAAATTGGCGTAACTAACACTGCATACTTCCATGCGATTTCGCGCAATCGGCGCTCCCAAAACCGTCTAATGAGCATTGAGGATGACAATGGAGTAGTACGGTATCGTGAGCATGAGATTGCACAAACCATAATCTCCTTTTACGACCATCTCTTTGCCACTGATGGACCTCGCGATCTGCATATAGTGCAACTAGCACTAACTCCACGTGTCACACATAAGCAAAACGAAGAGCTCATACGTGCTCCCTCCCATGAAGAAGTACGTGATGCTGCTTTCGCCATTAACCCTCAAAAGGCATCCGGGCCGGATGGTTTCTCCTCCGGTTTCTTCCACACCTACTGGCCCATTATTGGCTCGGACATTACCCGCGAAGTCGGGGCCTTTTTCTACTCTGGAATTTTCTCATCTAGCCAAAACCATACGCATGTGCGACTAATACCAAAAATTCAGAATCCTCGTCGAGTTTCGGACTATAGACCCATTGCTTTATGCAACGTGTTCTATAAGATTATTGCAAAAATCCTATCAGGTCGTTTGAGTATTGTTCTACCGAGAATAATTTCTGAAAATCAATCCGGTTTTGTACAGGATCGAGCAATTTCTGACAATTTCTTGATTACTCATGAGATACTACATTATCTCCGCCATTCGAAGGCAACAAAACAAAGTGCTATGGCGGTCAAGACAGACATGACAAAGGCATATGACCGAGTCGAATGGGATTTTTTACGAGCTGTTTTGGAGACTTTGGGTTTTCACAACAATTGGATTAAGTGGATATTATCTTGCGTGACTTCTGTTACTTATTCCTTCATGATAAATAGGGCAATTAAAGGCCTAGTCAAGCCATCTCGAGGTCTAAGGCAGGGACATCCGCTCTCACCATCACTCTTTGTTCTCTGTACCGAGGTGCTCTCGGGTCTCTGCAGTAATGCACAAACTATCGGGTCACTTCCGGGTATCAAAGTTTCTCGTCAAAGTCCACCGGTTAATCACTTGTTATTCGCTGATGATACAATGTTTTTCTGCAAATCGGACGCAGCGAGCTGTAGGACCTTACGAGAAATCATTCATGCGTATGAACGTGCTTCTGGCCAACAAATCAATGTCCATAAGTCGGCCATCACTTTTTCATCGAAAACTCTGGTGACACGGAGATTGATTGTTAAGCGTACTCTTGATATTCACAATGAAGCAGAACCGAAAAGTATCTAGGACTCCCGAAACACTGTGAAAGACGTAAAAGAGACCTTTTCACTAGTCTAGTGGACCGCATCCGCCAACGCTCTTTGAATTGGTCTACACGTTTTCTCTCTGCCGCCGGAAAAGAGGTCATGCTAAAGGCCGTTCTCTCGGCAATCCCCACGTACACAATGACATGTTTTAAGCTTCCTTTATCACTTTGTCTTCGAATTCAATCGGCTTTATCTCGATTCTGGTGGGATACTAAGCAAGAAGCACATAAGATGGCTTGGGTTTCCTGGGATAAGATGGCTAAGCCTAAGGACGAGGGAGGGCTTGGCTTTTAGAATATAGAAGCGTTTAATGATGCCTTACTCGCCAAGCTCAGTTGGCGAATACTTCAACATCCAGAGGCTCTTGTCGCGCGTGTGCTCTTGGGAAAGTACTGTCACCACCATTCTTTTCTTTCGGTCAGGGCAGCATCTAACATTTCCCATGGCTGGCGTGGGGTACTAGTGGGGAGAGATGTTCTTCGGAATGGCCTAAGATGGTTGGTTGGAGATGGACAGCATGTTAACATCTGGTCAGATCCTTGGTTATCAATCACAAAGCCTTTGCGACCAATGGGACCTGCTACTTCTCGGCTGCAAAATCACCTGGTCTCGGAACTGATTGACCCCTCGACAAATAAATGGGATTGGGATAAAGTTGACCTATACTTACTATTATATGCTCCTTTAATACGCCAACTTCCGAGAGGCCGTAGGGCTGGACATGATTAACTTGTTTGGCTCCTAAACAAGAGTGGGCTTTACTCTGTGAAATCGGGCTACCAATACCTTGCTTCTACATTGCCACCACATCCAGCTTCTGACTTCCAATGGAAAAAAACTAGTATGGTCGGCTCATACGCTCCCCAAAATTAAAACATTTATGTGGCGTACGCTTCAAGGCGCTTTAGCGATTGGGGCACAGCTCCGTCATCGTGGTATTGAAGTCTCGGGCCTCTGTTTTAGATGTGGTAATATCGAAACAGTTGATCATGCTCTGCTCACATGCCCTTTTGCGCAATGTGTATGGGATACGGCACCTGTTGAACTGCCAACATTTAGCTCACCACCTACGTTACGAATGTTCTTAGAACAGACGGCTCCTTCGCGCCCATTACCTCCAACAGGTCTGGTACAAGTATCTTTGGTGGCTTGGTTATTATGGTATCTTTGGCTTGCTCGAAATGATGGTGTATTCCCCAACTTATTGTGTTCTGCTTCTGAGGTGGTAACCAAGGCTATTCGGGCAGCTCGCCTGTGGGCTGAAGCACTAAGCCTTGTGTATCACGTACCTCTCCACCATCTGCTTCCTCTGATTACCGTGGCCTCTCCTGCTTTAGTGGTGCTGCTTGGAATTCCTAAACTTTATCCTGTGGTATTGGATATTACTTTACTTCTGAGGTAGGTAGTTTACTCGGTGAGTTCACGGAGACTCGCCAGCATGTTCTGTCGCCCTTGCTAGCGGAAGCTTGGGCAGTGCTTTTGGCTATGGAAAAAGCCAAATCACAAGGCTTTGTAGCAGTTCGGTTCCACACCGACTCTCAAGTCTTGGTCAACCTCATTCATCGAGGCGAGTCTCACATCGATCTCCATGGGATCCTCTGTGAAATTCGAAGTATGATACCTGCTTTTCAGAGATTTTTTAAATTTATTTCACGTTTGAATAATGTTTCTGCCGATTCCTTAGCTAAGTCGGCTCTGCAATCTATTCCTGCTACTAATCATTAATAAAAATCATCTTTTTTTGAAAAAAAAATTATCCACATGAAGTTTCGACTAACTTCATTTCACCGTCTGATGTATTATTTTACTTTTTTCTTTTCCTATATATATATA
>OVAN01014766.1:0-11791 GCA_900406275.1 Anastatica hierochuntica
TGCCAAGATCTAGCCTAAACATCCATTACAACCCTAGATCTAACCCTAGCCCACCATAATTCAAGATCCAAGAAGGATCTACTCACTAAATGTCATGGAAATCCAAAGACANTTCATCTAGCACCTAGAAATCTATGCCAAGATCTAGCCTAAACATCCATTACAACCCTAGATCTAACCCTAGCCCACCATAATTCAAGATCCAAGAAGGATCTACTCACTAAATGTCATGGAAATCCAAAGACATGAAATGGGTCTTTGAGCTACCATGGTTTAGAAGAATAGATCTAGAGAGAAAGATAGAGAAAATAAGATCCAAATTACTCAAACAAACAAAGAGTTATACAAGGTTTTTAGATCTCAAACAAATGTCTTAGAAGAGGTTTCAAAGTTGTAGAAAGATGTAAAAAAAAAGAATATCTTGTTCTTGGAATATAAGGAGGTTTTTGTACTAAAGACAGAGTGGAGCAAGCTCTAAAGTAAGGGCACTTTCGGCCAATGCTATCAGCCATCAACCTTGGAGGTCGGTGGGAGCTTCCCTTTAGAAGCCAAGGTCTTGATTTCTGGAAAGGTGAGCAGCCATCGATCCTAGGTTGCTGGCCATCGACCTCCAGGTCGATGGGAGCTTCCCTTTAGCAGTTTTAATAGCTTCTTGCTCCTCTTTGATGCCTTGTTGATCCTCAACTCTTCCATAGCCTTTTGCTCCTTTTTTCCTTGATTTCTTAGCTTCAAATCCATCTTGAATTCAATCCTAGAGCCTCCATAGATCCATCCATAATTGCAGCTACAAAATGCAAAGAAAATGTATGCAAATGCAAAATGTTCCTAAACTAGACTCTAGACTCAAACTAATGCATTCTAGGACTTAAATACCATATATACAACCTAAAAGTATATGAAACTAAGACTTAAATACCATATATACAACCTAAAAGTATATGAAACTAAGCTAAAATGAACCTAATTATGCATTAAATTATATACACATCACCAATGCATACCACTATTGACCCCCATGACCGATAGCCATATGCGTTGGGCAGGTTTTGCTTTCTCTTTGCTCTTTTGATGGCTGCTTTGCTTCCACCTTTTTCCCATGTATTTAGGTCTTGATTCTCCTGATTTCTTCACTATTTAATCCTCTAGAGTCCACCATCACAAGCTCTCAAATTAGTCACCTAAAGGTTGTACCTACAAATGCAAAAAGATGCATGCAAATGCAATAATTTCTAAAGTAGACACAACTTAGAAACTATATGGAATAAAGTACTTAAATGCAATATGTATACCCTAAATGCAATTAAAACAAGGATAAAATGAGTTAGAAAATGCATTAAAAATTATACACATCGAATCTCCCGGACTTTCCCTTTGCTTATGTTCAAGCTAAGAACAAAGACAAAACTCGGAAGTGAGGTTTGAAAATGAGAACTTAAAATCAAGATAGAAAAGGAATGTTTTGTGCCCAATGTCCTAAAGACAACTATAATGTTGCAAAGATCATCTAAGAGCCTATGTACTTCTCAATGATCATCACAAAATCAACTCTTATAATATAAGCTAAGCATCCATAAACAATCTGATAGCTCAGGTTTTCACCCAATAAATCACTCCAAACGTACAGTTAACCACATTGTAGTGGTTCGGGATCGAATCCACAGAGACCAAAGGTAGCACATAGAATTTCAGATCAAACGCGGGCTAAAGCGAAAAGGATGATTTGGTAAACTTGCAGTAAATCGAAAATAAGGAAGTAAAGAAAGCAAACAAATGACAACGAGTTGTAAATCAATCAAAGAAGAGTTGTGTGTTGGGTATTCTCAGGGAAACATTTCATTGTTGAATCGAATTGTTTATCAGGGAACATTTTTTAACCGTCTTGAACTCAAACAAAACTATAGAATTGATCGACTTTCGTAGAATAAATTCCCTATGTATTAGAAACCTTTTGACTAACTTTCGTTGACTCTTGGATTCTAATCAAGCATTCTAAAAAGGTTTGATAGGTTCACAATTCACTTAAATATCAACTTCCATTGGCTTAAGCTAAATTGCTCATTTAAGATTCATTCATGCATTTAATCAAACACTTTCCAGGCGTGAAACAACCTAAGATCAGAACTAAGTGATCAAGTTAATTTTAGCATTAAGAACAATCCTAGATGAAGATCCAATTGATTACATCCCTACTTATACAATTCTATGTCAACATTTCATGAATCCCTATATGAGAACCCTTAACCCAACAAGCAAACTACTCACTCATGATCATAGAAACAACACAAATCAAATCAGAGAGAGATATCATTGTATTGATCAAAACAAAGAGTAAGGTTCAGATTTCTTCTAAGATTCGAAGTACAGAAGATGATTCTTCTCCAAGGGCTTACAAATCTCTCTCTTCTCTCAAAATGTAAACAAAAATTTTGGTTTTAGTTATGAAATCTAGTTCATGATAAGTTTGGTTTGGTTCTTCAAACTCGGTTTTAAAAAATATGGGACATGGATCGATCGATCCTGGACAGGGATTGATTGATCCTTGTCTTTCTGTTAGGACATTTTCTTCTCTTCACAAACACCTCCTTCAATGCTTGAAATCCGTCCAAAATTTTTTTTTTGCACATTCAAACTCGTAACTTGTAAATACACTAAAGAACATAAATCCGCTCCAAAGATATCCGAATACATATTAAAAACCATATTTTTCGACTAAAACCCGTAATAAAAACCACTAAAATGCTAACACATCAAATCCCCAGACTTGAATCTTCTCTTGTCCTCAAGTAAAGGAAACGAAGATTAAGTCTATGGGAAAAGAAGTTTTAAAACCGAATGGACCTTATGCTAGCAGTTGACCTTACTCTACACTACTTTCGCTAACCATATAGAATTAGGAAAGTTAGAACATTCTCCCCAAAAATCTCTACATGACCTCCCAAGCCCATTCATACTCCAAAATCTAAACCTAAAAACTCAGCATTCATGTTAATAACTCTCTACATTCATTCAAGATAGGCGTGAAACTTTTCACCAAAGAACTTGTAATCAGGAATTCAGGCTAGGTATCCAAGGCTTTTAGTGGTGAGGCTTAAAATGTTTTGGGTATCAAAATCTACGTCAGGATGCAAGACAATTAATATGCATAATTGCAGGAGAGAAAGATATTATTAATATCCATGTCCCCTAACTACCCAAGTACAAACCACCAATCAAAAAGTAAACTAAATACGTGCATTTTTCAAGGTGAATCCAATCAACAGAATAATATGCAAATGCTACTTTTTAAACCAGATATGAAGAAAAATAAAGCAATTTCGTTTTTTATATACAAACAAAAATCTGGTAGAAATTAGCAACACAACGACGTTTTTTAAATTTTAAAACACCCATAAAGCAAGAAGATGTGCAACATATCCATCTAAACCTCCAAAGCACCCAAAACCGAGAAATCAGATACTCAAGAACGCATCTAAACCACCTAAATTGTTCAATTCTACCTAAACAATTAGAAGGATCATGATTATCCTATTCTCTCCATTGTTTTTACACATGTGTGCGTATAAGATCAAAAAGAAATGCATGGAGATTCAAGGAGATAAGGTAACGGTCTGGTGCCAGACTAAAGATGAGTCTAGATTATCGAAAAGAATGGTAAAAAATGGGGATGTAATCCTTAATGATGTGTTTGATTCCTGATTTCAAGTTCCTGGATCTAAGCAATTAAGTTAATTAGTACGCCAAATAAAATAGAGTTAATAACATTTCAGACAAAAGTCTGAGTTCCAGAGATTTCTGGTGGAGAGTTTGGTCATGAGTTATTCCAGTTTGCCAGTGCTAAAAGTTCAAGTAAAATGGTCAATGAGAATATAAATAAGGTGCAATGCGCAGAGATAATAGTCCAAAATCATCATAAAGCATAAACAATCCATAAAATTGACTCAATAAAAAAATCAAAATGACTCAAACATCACACCAAAAGAAAAAGAAAAGCATAAGTAACCTCCCCCATACTTATCTCACACCGCCTAGGTGTCAAACAATTCCAAGGAAGGGATAAGTAGCAAATCAAAATAACAATCCAAATAAAAAGAAAAATAAAAGAGAACTGAAAAGAAAAAGGAAAGAGCAAACTAACCTGAAATCGTGTGATTTAGCCGTGTAATTGGGACAAGGATCAAATGATCCTCGACAGGGAGCGATCGATCCTTGTCCTTCTGTTCGGGGACCTGTTTCCTGCAATACTTAGGCTAAAAACACAAAAATGTCCAAGGCACCTAAAACTAAAACACAAAACTGAAAACACTACAAAACTAGCAAAAATGAAAAATAAAACTACCTAGTGGGTTGCCTCCCACTCAGCGCTTGTTTAAAGTCTCAAGACTGACAGTAGTCAAGATAAATCAATCAGGAAGGGTCTTTGAACTCGCTTCAAAGCAAGCTCCACCATCAAAAAATCTTCACCTGAAGGATATTGTTCATCAATTTCTGCACAGCAGCCTTGCTCCGCTCTCTAAACTCTGGTGTGAGGATCGCACTAACCTTGGAGAAAGGTTTGAATTTCCCTCTATGCTTCACCTTGTACACAATCACACCTTCGTCGCATTCTTGTGGGATCAAAGTCAATTCAGAACTCTTCTCAGTTTTGGCTCTTTATGCTTCACTTTCTTTTTGGTCTTGAGTTTTTTCACTGTAGAATGAACGTCTCCATCCAGGACTTCTTTGACGTCGTTCTTTTTCAGAAATCTCCAATGTGACTTTACTCAGTAAACCATGCTCTTCGTCAACTTTTGATAAGGAAATATGTAAAGAATCCTCGGTGTAAGGTTCTTCCACAGACTCCTCAATCACATCAGTCAATGTGTCCACCCAAAATGTATGCCCATCAATGGTAGGCTTCTTCATCGACTTCTCGAGGTTGAAACGCACGTCTAGTTTCCCAAACTGCAGATTAATTTGACAATTCTAAATATCAAACATCGCTCTAGCAGTGGATAGGAATGTTCTACCCAAGATGATATGATGCGTGGGTTCTTCGTTTAGCTCTAAGACTACGAAATCAGTGTATACATAGCCTTACCCACCACAAACAAGAATGTTATCGAGAATACCTACTAGCTTTCGAACTGATCTATCAGCAAGTACAAAGGAAATCTTTTGGGCTTATAGTTGACCATATTCAGCTTCTGCGAAACATACAACAACATCAAACAAACTCCAGAGCCCAAATCACACAGACATCTCTCGAAAGTAAGCAATCCAATTCTGTAAGGTAAAACAAAAGGACTTGGATCTTCGCGTTTCTCTAGTGCGATTTTCTGAAGAACTATGCTACACTTCGCAGTAAGAACTGATACACCTTGTTCTAAAGATCTCCTTCATGTATCTCTTAAGAGAAGGTACCATCTTCACTACTTCTACAAAAGGCATTCTCAATGTAATTCACCGGCCATATTCTTCAACTTCGCATACTTTTGTTCCTTGTTCTTTTGACATGGTCTAGAAGAATACGGAGGCTTGGGGACAAAAGGCGGGGGTTGTACATATTCATCCTCAACCTCATGTGCCTTTGATTTATCACGAAAATCTGACGAACCCATGTCAAGATAGGGATCGATCGATCCTAGAATAGGGATCGACCGATCCTTGTCCCTCTATCCAGAGGCTCTAAAAGCCAAGGATCGATTGATCCTGGGACAAGGATCGATCAGTCCTTGTCCCTCTTTGAGTGACGAGTTTTTCAACTCTTTTTCACTTCGCACAGTAATAGCATTGCAATATTCCTTTAGATTCTTCTTTGGTTTGGCTGGAATGACACCTGGTGGATCTTTGTTGCTCGCAAATGTCTGAGCAACCTATGTTTCCAACATCTTCATTTGAACACTCATAGCCTCAAACATCCCATTGAGATCATTGTACATACTATCAACTTTCAGATTGATGTCCGCAGCAGACTTGATATGATTCTTCAACACTTGGTGTAATATCTATTTCAGATCACTCTGTTCAAAAGATGTAGATGATTGTCCCTGGTTCTAATTCTGATACCCCGACTGATAGTTGTTCTTGAATCCTCCTGAACCAAATTGCTTCTATTGATAGCCACTATTTTCGAAACCACTACTCTGATTCTTGTTCTGAAATCCGGAGTTGAAGACACTTTGTTCTGTTAGTATGCCTTGTTTTGGAATTGGTTCTCTTGGTTGAAACCTCTATTACCAAAGTTCTCTTGACCTCCAATGTAACTCACATATTCTTGTCCACCATTAATCTCCTCAGAGATGAACTCATGATACATCTTTCCCATTTTCTGCTCTTGAAGCACATGTGCATCGTTTTGTTCTCGAAAAAAGTGTACTCCTTGCTGCTCTCTTTTCATTAGCTCATCAATCTTTGATTGCAAATCATAAATCCTCTTCGCATCTGATTATATAACCCCTCTACCACGGTCATAATCTGATCTTCGATTGGCCTGACTATTCACCATGTTATTCACAACCATATAAGCTTCTTCTACAGTCTTGGTCATGAAATCACCATTGCTCGTGGTGTCCATAGCATTCTGATATTTCTCCTCAATCCCATTGTAGAAAATAATGAGGAGATTCCAATCTGAGAACCCATGATGAGGACAATCTTTGAGGTACTCCTTGAATCTTTCCCAAGCTGCATAAAAACTCTCTCAACCTAATTGGTAAAATCTAGCAATCTTGTTTCAGAGAGACATAGACCTTGATTTTGTGAAGAAATGCCTAAGGAAAGAAGCCTTGATATCGTCCCATTTCTTCAAAGAATCAAGCTCCTAACTGTTATATTATCTCATAGGTTTGTCATTCAGAGAGAATATAAATAACCTGCATTTCAGAGCTTCAACAGGTACTCCGTTGTACTGGATAGTATTGCAGATGGCTTCAAATGTATCTAGATGGTGCATTGGGTTCTGTGATGGCAACCCATGAAACTTATTATACTGCATCAAGTTAATGAGACTAGTCTTGATCTCAAAGTCTCTTCTCTCTATCGGAGGCAGATGAATCCCAACAAGATTCGCATAAAAATCCTCAGGAGTGTCATATTACGCCAGAGTCATCCTCCGTTGAGCTTGATTTGCACGTTGTTGCCCCATAGCTACAACATTATGCTAACTAATTTGTTGATCACCAGCATTAGCACCACCTCTAGCATGTGGATCACCTCCTTGAAGGACTCCAGGAAAGAGAGGATTTTTGATGAATTTGAATGTTATCACCCATGTTATCACTCATGATTTCAGCAAACTCAAATTCCTCAATAACCTCCAGGAGCTTTTCCTTCTTCTTCTGTCTCTCTACACGCCCTGGTTCTGGCTCAAACTAGAGAAGAATCACAATTCCTTGGCTTCTAGTGTGAGGCCTGTTCATGCACCTTAAAGTACAAAAACAAAGAAGAAAAAGAAGAGATTAAACAAAATAAAGAAAAAAGCCTTAGGCACGCAATGATCCTAAGTTCTAAGATGACCTGTTGGTCCCCGGTAACGATGCTTGAAAACTTGATAGCTGAGGTTTTGACTCAAGAAATCACTGCAAAGATACGGTTAAGCACGTTGTAGTGGTTCGTGATCGAATCCATAGAGTCTAAAGGTAGCACGTAGAATTTCAGATCAAACAAGGGCTAAAGCGAAATGGATGATTTGGTAAAAATGCAGTAAATCGAAAATAAGGAAATAAAGATAGCAAAAAAATGACAACGGGTTGTAAATCAATCAAAGAAGAGTTTGGTATTGGGTATTCTCAGGGAAACATTTCATTGTTGAATCGAATTGTTGATCAGGGAACAAGTTTTTAACCGTCCTAAACTCAAAAAAAATTATAGAATTGTTCTACTTTCATACTATCTATTCCCTGTGTATTAGAAACCTTTTGACTAACTTTCGTTGACTCTTGGATTCTAATCATGCATTCTAAACATGTTTCATAGGTACACAATTCACTTAAACATCAACTTCCATAGGCTTAAGATAAATTGCTCACTTAGGATTCATTCAGGCATTTACTGGAACAATTTCAAGGCGTTAAACAACCTAAGATTAGAAACTAAGTGATCAAGTTAATTTCAACATTAAGAACAATCCTAAATGAAGATCCAATTGATTAAATCCTTACTCATACAGTCTCTATATGAGAACCCTAAACCCAACAAGCAAACTACTCACTCATGATCAGAGAAACAACACAAATCAAATCAAAGTGAGACATCATTGTATTGATCAAAAATAAAGAGTAATGTTCAGAATTCTTCTGAGATTCGAAGTACAGAAGATGATTCTTCTCCCAAGGCTTACAAATCTCTCTCTTCCCTTAAAAAACTCAGAAAAACAGCATAATCAAAGTGTAAACACGAGTTTAGGTTTTAATTATGAAATACGGTTCACGATAAGTTTTGTTTGGTTTTTCAAAATCGGTCTGCGAAATACATGACAAGGATCGATCGATCCTGGACAGGGACCGATTGATCTCTGTCCTTCTGTCAGGACATTTTTCTTCTCTTTACAAACACCTCTTTTGATGCTTGGAATCCGTCCAAAATGCGTTCTTTCCGCACATTCAAGCTCGTAACATGTAAAAATACTAAAGAACACAAATCAAGTCCAAAGAGATCCGAATACATACTAAAAACCATATTTCTCGACTAAAAACCGTAATAAAAACCACTAAAATGCTAACACATCACAATCCAATCGCCAATTTTTTTTACATTCAATTGAGATTAGGCGTGAGTTCTTACTTATGGAAAATGCATCTCATCCATTCGGTTTGGTTTTTCAAAAAGGGTTTTGTGTGAAGAAGTGTTTCGAAGAGAGTGGTTTCACATGATTTTATTGGTTTTTGCTCAACAAGTAGTGCAAGAAAATAGACAAAAGCATGGTGGTAGCAGAACAATTTCAGCATACAAAGCATTTACTTCCTTTAATTATTCTCATTCGTTGCTTCCTACGAATCTAGACACAACTTTAAGATGTTTCTCATCCTAGCACTAGAAACTATAAACTTTGATTCCCTAACACACTCTTTCTTTTTCTTTTTTTTGCAGACAACTAGAGATTCTTAGACACTTTGAATTCTTAACTACTAACCTCGTTTTGAATTTAAGAGCCACTATTCTAATCACTTTGGATTCTTACTTTTCTTTTCATAATAAAGGTGAACTCTCTAAGCTTTACTTTAATTTCTAAGGTTAAAGCTTAAACTTTTTCTAATTTCTAATGCCTTTTCCTTTTCACTTCTTTCTCTCTTTTTTTTTGTTTTGATTTTTTCCTTTCTTTTCTTTCTTTTATCCACACAATCTAGGATCATATCATTAAACAAGACTTACTTGCCAATTTCTACACTAACAATTACCAAGACTCAAAAAAACCCAAAACCACTAAGGATTTTCCCTCCTAAGACTCTAGTTAACCTTAAAATAAGACTAAATCTAACGAAGTATTCTCTTTATCGTTCAACTTCAATTCACTCGGGGTTTGCCCTTGTGTGCACTTTCCAAAGAGGCCTCACAAATGAAAATTTAGGGGGTTTTTTAAAGAAAGGTTTAAGGGTTTTCAAGGGTGTGGTCACTACTCTAAAAGTGAAAGTAGTTATTTGCGCTAAGAGAGGGTGGTAAAATAAGTTAAAACATAGATCAAATGTTAGTATTTTCCCATGGTCAATGTGGGAACCGAAATTCTCACTGTCAATGTTATGTGGTTCACGGACTCCCTGTAGCCAAAGATCAACAGATCAAGCGGTGAGCGAAAAAGTTAATAAATAAGAAATACGAAACTAAGAGATAAACAGATTACGAAACGAAACAAGTTGTTAATGAAAGGAATTATTACGAAACAGATTGCGAAGCGACATGCATTTAACAGTGGTAAAGTTATAAGATTCATAAGGATAGATAAACGTGAACGAATACAGAATGAATACGAGATCGGATCAAAAGTAAAACGAAAAACGAAGACGAAGAACGATTCGACAGACACAGATGACAAAGAAAGTTAAGGGATCTTATTCGAATTCGTGATTGGAGCGTGCACAACCGGTGTTAAGTCGTGGTCGCAAGAACTGTTGGCGACGATTACCTAGATCTACAGCGTAGACTCGTAACCTAGTTGAGACGCAGCTCGCTAAAGAAAACATAGTAAGAACCCTAGTTTTTCGAAGTGTTTTGTGGTGACGAAAAGTTCTGGTTGAGAAAAGTTGTATATCTTTTTCTTCCTTCGCACCCTTTATATAGGTCTTCATGGGCTTGACTTGTTTCCTTTCTTGTCCCGATTCGTGCATACCTTTTTGTGGAAATATTCATTTTTCCCTGATTTTCCTATATCTTTTCGATATTCTTCCTTATCTCCTCAAAGCTTGATATTTTTGTGAGACCCTGGTGAACCGTCATTGCAGGTGGGCCGGTTCTCGTCTGAAAATCGTAAGTGGACCATTATCGCGGTTTGGGCCCCTTCGGGCCGTTTTGCGGCTAGGTGACTTTTACGATTTATCGCGGAAAACCGTTTCTCGTAGGAATAAGCGGCAACAACTTCGTGGACCGATAAGGCCGACCATACAGTTTAGACTCTTCCGGTGTTTAAGTTAACCGTCGTCGTTTTATACGATTGATACGAAGCCCACAGAAAGCACGAATCCTTGCGACTTTTGTCATTACGGTTTGACGGAAACTACAATCGAGACGAAACGAGAGACGATCAAGTGACGATTCGAAGGAAAAGAAGATCGCAAAGGACGTGGTTCAGTCAACGGACTACGGCTGAACGTTATCCGCATCTTAGCGCCAACCGGTCCCAAGAGAGACACTCTGTCTTGGCGCCAATTGGCGCCCAGACCATGCCTTGGTCTTGGCGCCAAGACAGACCTTTTATCTTGGCGCCAATTGGTGCCAAGACCATGCTATGGTCTTGGCGCAAATTTGCGCCAAGACGGACCTCCGGTCTTGGTTCCAATCGATGTCTAGATCGGCCTCTAGTTCAGTCATCAACCGGTTCCAAGACTCGTTCGTAGGTTTGGCGTCAATCGGAGTTTAGACATTTCTTCGAAGCGACGCGATTCTTTAACGCTTTTGGTCGTTTCGTATCGCTCCGGAGGACGTATCGTGTGGCCTCGTGAGAGTTATCCGAGAACTATCGATGCTAACCTTGGCACTTGGATTCTCTAGCTGCTTGTGGACGGACATACTTTATGCGGAGATTGGTCGTGATTGACTATCTCCGAAGCTTTGAAGCCAGGTCGGGAAGAGACAACCTGAACGATGAGAATCTCGGAATTTTTAGATNGTCCGGAGGAGAAAACATCATTTCCGTGGTCCTTTTCAGGTATCGATTTCGTTGGGACAGTTTTTGACCCCAACAGTCAAGTATAACAAAGCCCAGTAACAAGAATTTAAATTCAATTAAGTTCCACTTAGATAGGAATTGACTCAACAGACAATTTACTTCAATATTCCTAAAGACCTTCGAGTTATTCATTCCGATCACGAATTTTCTATAGACTAAAAGTGGTCTATGCAACATTGTACTTCTAGTGAGGGCATTGGTCATTAAGCAAAATTTAACTATCTACAAGACAATTCTATCATTGTTCGCTATGAAAATGCAATCTTATATGCTTCTAGTTTCCTAAGTATATACAAATGATGCAAAATATATGAAATGCTTTTGAAAACAAAATCCTTTTGGTTTTTTTAATGATTTTTGACTTTTTCTGTTTTTCAAAATTTATAATTTGTTATGAACCGAACCATTTAGTGGCTGCCATAACCGAAGACCCAT
>OVAN01014767.1:0-11791 GCA_900406275.1 Anastatica hierochuntica
GCTCTGGTGTGCCGGCATGCTTCTCTTTGTCTTTCGGATCCATACTGAATCCTTCTCTAACCACCGTAGTCTGGAGCCCTCACGGCTTGACTATCCGGCCAAGTTTTTCCTCCGAATCACCACAAGGTTTGCTGTTGTGTTAGGCCGTTTAGGGTGATTTTTACTTAGGAACATTTTGCCTCAAAATCGTCCCCAAGCCTTGGTTTTTATAGGCAAATCCTGGCCATAACTGCCCATGGCGAAAGGGTACCAATCTGATAACCGCTGGGTGAACAGTCACGTCCCAACTCGCACCCGTTTGGCCAAGAACCGCCCAAAACTCCCTCCATGTGAGTTGAGCTATCAAACAGTCAGTCCAGCTGACTGAGCTCGGCTACTAGCTGACCCAGCTGAATATAACTTGGCTTAGCTCGGACCTAAGTTCATCCAGCTGATCGAGCTGGCCAAACACTCTGATAAGCTTGGTCCAGCTTCATCTCCATCATCCTACCCGATTTCTTGGCTAAGTTGCGATCAATCCTTCGGACTTAACCCTTTTTCCAGACCATGGAACGCTTGCCTTGAAGTCTATTGACTGGCTGCACGTTCCCTCGTTCCATGGCCTGGTCCGCCGATCCTATCTAGGATCGGGGACATGACAATTTCTCTCTACAAAGGACGAGGATGCTAGCATATCTAAGCATCTTCCGATAGAAGGTGTCTTGACTGTAAAACCTACCGTTCTAGCTATTATGAAGGATGAAAAAATATCTAAATAAGAAATGGAAGAGGATCAAGGCTGAAAAAGCTAGGATAGAAAGGTGTGACAAGGCTAAGAATATGATTTAAATCATGTCTTGAGGAAAATTGATTGATGTGAGACTGCAAGTGAAACTTGGTCATTGTTCAAAAGGTTATATATCGTGAGACTCTTTCTAATAGAGTTCATTCTCAAATAAATTTGTAATCCTATAAGATGCATGATAGCATAATGACTTATGAGAATATTGATGATTTCTTGAAGTTAGTTATATATTTGAGTAATCTGGACATTCTAGTACTAGGTCGTAGGAAACTCCAAATCAAATCCAACCCTCATGAACACATATTTGGTTTTCCAATTATTCTCAAATTAAGATCCTTATTCTTTTCCCTATTGAACTCCTCGACCTTATAAAACTTGCTCTGAAGATGGATATAGTATTGTCCCTCGTTTTTTGAAAAAGGAGAGAAATAATAGGCGAAGACCACCTCTTTGACGCTGAAATCATAAGAGTAAAGCTCTTCAAAGATTTGCATCGCTATAAGCACCCTACAAGAGAAGGGGTTGAACTCACTAGGCGACACATTGAAGTGTTTATCCACCTTAGCAATGAGGGGGAGAACCTTGTCCTTCACACCCATGATAAAGAACAGCTCATACATAGTCACCTCGGTAGTAAATGCATCAGAGACATAGTCATACGAGGCAGGACTTCGTAGCTCAACGATCAATGAAATAGAGTACTTTTTGATGAGCTTGGGGATGTAATTCTCATTCAAAGCGGAGAGAGGCATATATCTAACATGAGATTATTGATCGGGAGATTGAGTTAGCAGATTGAGGTTAATAGGTTTGATGCAATCAGAGATTTCTCTCTATAAGGACAAGGATGCTATAACATATCTAAGCATATTTTGATTGAAGTATGTTTTAAGTGTTAAACCTATAGTTCTAGCAATTGCGGAGGATGAAGTAAAATATCTAAAGAAGAAATGGAATATGATCAAGGTTGAAGAAGCAACGATGGAAAGGTGTGACAAGGCTAAGAATATGACTTAGATCACGGCTTGAGGAAAATTGATCGACGTGAAACTGCAGCTGAAATTTTGGGTAAAGTCGAAGAGGTTATACATCGCGAAAACTCTTCATAATATATAGTTCATTCTCAAATATTTTTTAATTCCTACAAGATGCACGATAGCATAATGATTGATGAGTATTGATGATTTCTTGAAGTTAGTCAGAGATTTGAGTTTTGAGCATTCTATTACCCAAAGAAATCCGAGTATTGCTCTTTACTTTTCTTCCATTCAGATAAGATAACTTAAATAAACTTTGAAATATAGCCGAGACGGTATATGGTTAGAAGGTTAGAAAAGATATCCTTACATCAATGAAAAAACAGTCAACAAATGGTACTAGAAACTGTCTATTTATGTCACTCAGTCGATCAAGACCTAGACCAACCGACAAAAAACCAGGTCATAGAAAACTCTGAATCAAATCCAACGCTCATGAACACGTATTTAGTCTTTCAATTCTTCTCAAGTTCAGATCCTTATTCTTTTCCCTGTTGAACTCCCAGACCAAATGAAACTTGCTCCGAATATGGATATAATATTGTCCTCGTTTTTTGAAAAAGAAAAGAAATAATAGGCGAAGACCACCTCTTTGACACTGAAATCATAAGAGTAAAGATCTTCTAAGATCTGCATCACTATAAGCACCCTACAAGAGAAGTGGTTGAGCTCACCATGCGACACATTGTTAGTTTTCAGCCACCTTGGAACGAGGGACATAACCTTGTCCTTTACATCATGGTTAAAGAACATCTCATACATAATTACCTCGGTAGAAAATTTATCGAAAACATGGTCATATGGAGCAGGGGCTCGTAGCTCAATGGCCGATGGAAGAGAGTACTTTTGAGGAACTTGGGGATGTAATTATCATTCAGAGTTGAGAGTGGACCATATCTAATAGGAGAGCGCTGAGAAATGGGTGACAGGTCACTAGCCTTAGTTTCATGACGATCCACAGCAGATCTGAAAGGAGCTTTAGAGCTTGAGGGACCTAATTCATAGTAGTAATGTAGTATGATTCGACTGCCAATTGACAAAGTATGAAAAAGGGGGACGAGATGCAAATCATCCATTAAAACTAGTCCTAAGGTTCAGATCCTGAGGCACAACAAAACTAGAGATATAGACTCAGAATAAAGAAGAAAAAAAAATCTAACATGAACCTTTACTAGCGACAGAGGGAAAATTTGAACTGGCAAACTAAAGGGTAGGACGACATGCAAGGAATGGATACTTGCCATCAGAGATTTGAGAAGAGAGAGGGGATAAGATTGATAGCGAAAGATTTAGCTTAACTAAAAGATGGAACACCGAGTGACTGTAGTTACATAAGGATAAAGGGTTAGTAGAAGAAAAAGAAATGGTATAGCAGAAGCTGATTCGAGCCAAGAGTAATGAGGAAATGTATAGGAAGGCTAAGAGCTTTACCTGAGATCCATTTTCTGTGAAAAGTGGAAGGAGTCGATAGAACAAAGAAGGGAAATTAGGACATCCTTGCCTTTTAAATGAAAATCTTCCACGAGCTGCATAGGCATATCCAACCCAATAAAAAGAGATTTTCCTTTTATTTTTTAAAACAACTACAAAACTGGGCCAACTTTTAGGGGACTGGTTGCTCATATGCGACATTGTGCATGGTAAAAGCGCATTCAAGGATTGTCAAGAGTAGGGAAAAACGCTATTATCCTAAAGTCTTCAAATAGCAGTTTAAGTAAAAACGCACTAATGTTGCATTAGTACTCTCTAAGCTCTAAAAAAGAATTTAGTAAGCAAAAGAAAAACTATTGGGAATAAAATAAACCTAACAAGTTCAAAGTTGTAGCTGCAAAGCAATCCAAAAGCAACACAGAATGACTGCTGATAGTTGTCATACTAAAATAGATATTGACCAATGCTTACTTAGGTCATATTCGTTTTTGCATCCAGATGTTGTTCATTTGATCATTTTTATTTGCATCCAGATGTAGCATCCAGACATTTGAGATGCCAAGATGCAAAAATCAGTATATTTGAGATGCTCCAAAAAGTAGAGTTTGGATGCTACTTTAACCGTCAAAATCGCTAAAACACAAGAATCATAAAAACCGCAAAAACTGCAAAAATAAAAATAACCAAAATCGCAAATAGCTACTATAACCGTCAAATCGCAAAACCGACAAACCAGAAGAATCGTAAAAACCGCAAAACTGCAAAAATCACAAAACCCGTAAAAACATAAAAACTGTAAAATCGTAAGAAAACATAAAAACCATAAAAATGTCAAATCCGTAAAAATCGCAAAAATCGCAAAATCGTAAAAATAGTAAAACCCGCAAAACTATCAAAACCGTAAAAATTGTCGAAATCGAAAAAACCACTAAACTGTAAAATAGTAAAAATCGCAAAAACTGTAAAAATCGTAAAAACTATCAAAATTGTAAAAGCCACGAAAACGTAAAAGCAGGAAAAACCACAAAAATTGCAAAACTGTAAAACCGCAAAATCCCGCAAAAGCTATCAGAATCGTAAAAACCGAAAAATGGTAGAAATTGAAAATTTGTAAAAACTCTTAAATCGCAAAAGCCACAAAAACTGTAAAAACTGCAAATCAAAAAACCGCAAACGTCAAAACCGAAAAGCCGTAAAAATCGCAAGAACAATTAAAATCGTCAAAACTGCAAAAAAAACCTTTAAAAATCGACAAAACCGCAAAAGATGTAAGACTGCAAAAAATGCCAAATCCGTGAAAACCATTTAAACCGCAAAATTAATTTATAAAATAACATTTTGATAACTATGATTTTGTGTTTTTATATGATTTTAAATAGTTTAGAATATATTAGTACAAAAACATATCCTTTTTGGTAATGTGCATCTAGATGCATCTGGTATCTATTACCGATTTATAAACAAACAAATTTGCATTCAGATACTAATACAAAATCTAGATGCAAAAACTAACAATATTTAAATGCATTTTCCAGATACAACATCTAATTGTAACTTCTAGAAATTGCATTTAGAAATAAAAATGAACAGGGCTTTAGTCCTAGCCTTTTTATTGCTATTCTTTGCTGAAATCAACAAAACAATATTCCTACTCTCTTTGTTTATTTTTCGAAGTTTTTCAATAAACTTTTGATAAATTATGTGTTAATTTCAAACAAGTTGACTTGGAAAAAAATAGTTGCTCGACGTATAGTGACCACTCGGTATTGCCGTCATTGCATGAATTAAAACAAATAAATTAACATATTTAATTAGAGTAAATTAATAAATAAAATGTGATTCCTCTTTTCAGTGCGATTGTATCCACAAATATAAAATTATACATTCTCCCCAATCCATAAACAAAGACAACAACACAAAGTAAATTAAAAGCCACCGACGATACTTCTCTCCTTCGGGCACCTTCCAGGGGCTGCCCGACAATCCAAAATGCTGCCCGTTGAGCTGTAAATCACGTTACTCCTATACGACATCGTTCTTCCTCCAATAAAAAATGTTTCGTTAATCAAACAGTAGTAACGGTGCAATTCTTGGTAATGGCTATATGCTTATTGAGATTCTTGTGTTCGAAGTTAATGTCACACTCGATTCTCTTGTAGAACTTAGGTTGCACTAACTTCCCCAACACGTAAGCCCGTGATCGGAGGGTGAAGGTGAGCTTCATGGGAACCGGCGCAGGAGGTGCGGGCGGGTCAGGAATAACGACGGGAGCTCCTCTCTTCTTCTTCTTGGGCTTGGGAATTGGAGCAGGAGGCGACGGCGGAATTAAGGTAGAACCACTTCCATATAATGGGATCTTCTGTCCGATCACATGTACCAACACCGTTCTCTGGCTCTTTCTTTTCTGATAAAATTTCTCAATCTGCAAAATATCATAAAATCAAACCAACAAAAAGAAGAAAAGAAAGGAAATCAGAACCTAGTTTTGTCTAATGACAATGAAAACAAACATTCAACACTAAACAATTTCAGGATTTCCCCTCACGGGTAAAGGGTAGGGGACTAAAATTAACCGTGAAGAGAATGAAAGTGGAAAGATTCGGAACTTCTTGGATACCATAACTAAATAAAAATTAGGCAAATTTGATTGAGTGTGACTTACAGATCCAGAGCCGATTTTGATCTGAGAGAAGCTGAGGTCGACTGGAGTTGATGTCACATGGACGCCGAAGAACGTTCCGGTGTTTCTGTACAACATTCTCAGAGTCGCATTCATCGTGATCATATCGGTTGCAACACCACCAGCATCTTGACCAGCTTGGACCTTGAGTGTCTCGAATGTTATACTCTGCAAATTTTGATTCAAAAAAGGTCAAAATTATACGCCCCAAGTGGAAGAGAACGAGATCGATTACTGACTCAGATCTGAATCGATTATCTGGATCAGATTCGGAATTTACGAATTTGAGATCAAAATCGGAGAAAGATTAAGCAAATCGTGAAGATCTAACCTTGACAGTGATTTTTGGTTTCTGAGGTTTAGCAGCTCCATATAGAATGAGAGAGAAGAGACCAAAGAGAAGGAAGAATCCAACGATGAAAGCCAAGACATAGCATCGGCGAGGTACACCACTATCTCTAACACCGTCATCTAACAAACCTTCTTCCTCAATCATCGCACACTCTTTCCACTGCCTCTCTTCGCCGTGTCCCTTCCGCTTCGAACCGTTGACTTTCCGAGACCCAGGCTTCATCGACCCTGAGAATCGACTGGATGAGGATTCTCGGGAGTGGCGGCCCATCGAGGATTGAGAATGAGGCGGAGATCCCATCGGACTCAGCACCGGAGTTGAGTGGAACGATGTCGCCGTTTTCTCCCCGTCATGAGAATCACGCGAAGGAGATTGGACGTAGTAGACCGGTCGACGTGGAGATCTGGCAGGTGACGACGCCGCCAGGCTCGTCACCTCCGAATCTGTTTTGGCGTGCATCGCACAAGAGGAAAGAGCCAAAAAGAAAAAAAAAAATTTCTCTTTGAGAACTGAATATGGAGGGAGAAGGAAACAAAAAGGAAAGTAAATGGGCATCCCCTATATATATATATATATATTTTTTTTTGGCATCCCCTATATATAATATATATGAAATTACACTATATTAAAATTTGTTTATGGGTTAACTATATGAGAGATTTGAGAAAGAATGTTATAATTTGATTGGTTAAAACATTACTAATTTTTGTTTAATTTATCTTTTTTAATTTACTTTAAAAATAGAGGTACAAATATGAACCAAATTAAATGAGTGACCAAACAATTTTTTTTAATTATTTGTGAACCAGTTGTCAAAAGTATACCACTCGATATATATTTTTTCGAAACATATTATTAATAATTAATATTTATGTGTTTTTTCTTTTGATATTATATTGTAACACTTACTTATTCGTTATTTAGGATATTTAAATATTAGATATACATATTTTCTTAAATAAAATATTACATTTTCAAAATTATGACATATCAAAACGTGAAGTTTAGGTTATTATTAAACTATACGAATTTATATATTGGGACGTATTTTATTTCATTTGTTTGGATTCATTTGCTAAAATAAAAAAAAATCAACAACACATGAAATATTTTATTTCCCGTCAAACAAAATAAAAAAACAAGGTTACATGCAATGTATTGAAATTTTTTCTTAACCTAGCTTTTTGTGTGGGGATGACCGGTTTAACAGTTTCGAACCAATCTCCGAACTAGAGTGAATTCAATTTGTATGAAATATCAATTCCCATAATTAAATTTCACAAGAAAACCAATGTGGCAAGAACTACACAGAGATTTTTCATATGGGATTTTTTTATAATGAATTTTAAAAATATTGACATTTACATACTGTTCTAACTTTTTTCCTTAAAAGTGTTGTTTCCTTAAATCGATTGTGTCTGTAATCAAAATTTTTTGTAATGAATTGTTTCCTTACATGTTTTAAATATTAATAACAATGTACAAAAAATAGAATAAATCGAAAATATAGCAAATATATATTTTATAGATTAATAGCTAACGAAACAACAACATCATTTTTAATTTTTTAATTTAATATATTAGAAAATATATAACAAATAAAACTCACATTTAAATTTTTATAAATGAAAAGTATATCACATTATAGTTAAATCCTCCAGATAATACTTTCACCTAAATGGTGGTCGTTCCAGGCGTTCGAATATCCGTTCGGTTTAGGTTTATTCAAGTTACGAACTTTCGAGCCTAGAGGTTTAAGTCCTAATTGGATATTTGTACATTTTGATTCGGGTTCAGTACAAATCTTTGAAGGTCTGATTTGAATCCAGATATTCGTTTAAATTATATAGAAAAATAAAAAATTCATATATACATAAAAAGCTTCAAAAATCCTAATTTTAACTGAAAATTAAGGTATTTCATGTATTTTAGTTATTATTTAATATTAGATATAAAAATTAAAAATTCAAGTATATATTTGTAATTTAAGTATTTTTGGGTACTCAAAATATTTCGGTCGGGCTGAGATTGGTTTTCAGTTTCTGGATATTGAACTTTTGCATCCTTAAAAATAGTTTACCGGTTTCGGTTTGAATTTGGTATCACTTTTTGGATCGGATTCGTTTCGGATCTTTGGATTCATTTATTTTTGTCCACAATTACTTACTCCCGCGAATTCGCAGGGAACTACCTAGTAGGCTATTATGCTTTGTAACCTAAAACTTTAAATATACAATTTAAATAAAATATTATGAACTTTAACTTTTTTTTGTTCGTCAAAATTATTTATT
Organism: Anastatica hierochuntica; assembly: GCA_900406275.1. Classification (NCBI taxonomy): domain Eukaryota; kingdom Viridiplantae; phylum Streptophyta; class Magnoliopsida; order Brassicales; family Brassicaceae; genus Anastatica; species Anastatica hierochuntica. The sequence goes on from OVAN01014767.1 coordinate 8,576, forward strand.
AAGTTTCAGACGGTTGCTCCTTTATAAGGGAGCAAGGCAACCATAGATTTTATGTGTTTAGTTTTTCATTTTGCCGTTTTGGCAAAATTGACAGCAACAACATTCAAATTTTAGAAATATAAAAATATGAAATGAAAGGTAAAATTTTATTAAAGATTAGAAATCTTCCAGTTCTGATGCAAATGCAGGTCATTCCTATGGGTTAGACACCATTGAGATCAGCTGCATACAATCCGTTGAAAAGACAGTCTCCATCATAGAAGATGCAATCATACATTTCATAGTTCACAATAGTGCTTCCAATTCTGCATGAAGGGGAGATAGATTGGCTTGTGTACTTCGATATCCAAATTGACATCTTTGCCTTCCATAAGATATTGGGTCTCCTTGTCTAATACCTCGTGTTGGCTGTATGTGGCCTTTGGGTGCGCCGTTCAGTAGGACACGGTAATGACACTGTAGTAATACAACTCATAATCCCCCTTATCCATCGAATCTTAAATCCCATCTATGAACATAAGGGCTATTAGGAATCCCCATTCCACTTGATCTAGGCCATGAACTTTTTTCTGCACGCCGGATTGGATCTCAAGGCGTGGAAATTTCTTGCGCAACAAGGATGTTATCTATAACTAATTTACCAGCCACAAAAGTTGACTGTGTCTCGGGAATCAATTCTGGAAGAAATTTCTTTAGTCGACGACTAAGAATTTTGAATATTATATTATATCCTACGTCACATAGATTAATAGGTATGAATTCGGCCATTTCACTTGGCTATCCATTTTCGGAATCAGACAAATATTAGTTTCATTAAGCTTTATTTCAAATTTTCATGTCTCGAAGAAAGTGTTCGTCATACTAATGACATCTTTGCCTGTGACATCCCAAAACTGTTGGTAAAAGAGGCCAATCATCCCATTTTGTCCAAGGGTTTTTCTCGATTTTATTGAAAATAAGTTTTCTTTATTTCTTCCTTAGAGAACTCATTTGTCAAAATCCCATTCATTCTCTCTGTAACCTTCACAAGAATATTGTTTAGTACTCGATCATATTCACTCAAATTTGCAGAGGAAAATAGTTCTTTAAAATAATCCACCGCCACTCGTTCGATTCCAGCCGCATTGTCTGTCCAGACTCCATCCTGGTCTTTTAATCTCATAATCCGATTTTCGGCTCTTCTTTTTTTGATTGAGACATGAAAGAATTTTGTAAGCTTATCCTCCTACTTCAACCAATTGTTCCTGCTTTTCTGCTTCCAAAGTACTTCTTCTTCATGGATTGCCTAGTTTAAATATTTATTTAATTCCTGCAATATTTCATTTGAAGTGTTTTTGTCAGTGTGGGCTTGATCGATACGACCTTTGAGTTATTCTATGAGTTTTTCTGTATTGGAAATGGCGCATTTCTTCCAGGTTAAAATGGCATGACGAAAACTCTGGATACGGTTAGTCAAATGTTTTATCGAATCTGACATATTCATGTCCCACCCTTCTCTTACTGTTTCTTTTAGCCCAGATTTACCTATCCGCCGTTTATGAAATATGAAGGATCTCCCAAATTTTTGAGGAATTTTTTGCATGTTGGCCACTAGTGGTTTGTGGTCTGAACCCCACATTTAGCCCGCACTTTACTATCTCATTTCTCTGTTTTTCTTCCCAGCATATAAAATTCCCTTTGTGGGGGAGTTCGATCAAACCGAAACAGTTGGTCATCGCACGAAATGGGACAAAGGATGCTTCTGATCTACGTCGTCCGCCACGTTTTTCATGTTTTCCTGTAATTTTATTAAAATCTCCAATAGTGAACCACATCCCATTTCTATTAGTGGCTATATGGATAATATGTTCCTAAATGTTTCCTCGGTTTTCAATCAACGAATCTCCATAAAAAAGTCAAATATACTTGGTTTCCATCAATAATTGTTTCAATATCCATTAAGCAATTAATCATACTTAATACAGAAACTGAAAAATCCTTAGAGTACGTTACATCAGAGGAAAAAAAGCTGTGAATAACGACAGAGAAGATTCGACTGTTGAAAGGAGACACAGAGAAGTAACATCGGAAGGCGGAGGAAGGAAAATGGCGACAGTGGTCAACATTGGTGGTGAAGAGAGGTGCTCCGGAGAAAGAGGCGTCGCAAAGCTGGACTATGGAGGGTCCGACAGGTCTAGTGACAGTTCTTCATTGTTGATGACGGCCATGATTTTAAGTTAAACCTAAAAACGAAACAAAGAGAAGAAGCTTCTCGGAGAATGGATCCGAGAGAGAGAAAAGAACTTCTCCTCTTCAATACTTTATTGGTTAAAAAATTGCATGATATCAACGATATTTTTTTGTAAACAATTGGATCGACAAAGCCCGATCCATAGCCAAATAACTCTACTACGCGGGACAACACGACTTAGTGGAGTCGAACTCCGGTAGGTTGCCGCAGAGGTGGACCTTTAACTACTTGACTTAAAGGCACTTCCCATCAACGATGTATTTTTGTTGGTGGACTTGTCAAACTATTATGAACTTTAACATTACAAGTCTTATGACTAAATTAATTACCAAATTATGTTCGTTAACTATACAATTATGGACTTTAAAGATATATGTATTTTTCACTTTGGTATTATACGATGACCACATGGTGATATCTCACGTTTTAATCAAAAAAATACACTGCAAGTGCTGTTGCGCGATTGTTTTTGCAAACAAAAGAAACTGAAACTTTAAAATTTATAAGCCCGTTTTTTAACAATAATACAATTTGCAAGTGCACGAATATGCTATTGTAGTACTTTGGGGTCGAACCACAAGGAGCAAACCTTAGCTAGATAAGTTCAAGTTTTAAGAATACACAACCGTTCTTAAGCTAAGCGAATAGAAAAAATGGGTTTTGGTTTTTGTGATTAAAGGAAATCAAATCAAGGAAACTTAAGTAGACAAGAAAAGTAAAGCATAAAGTAGAAACTTAAATAAATAAGCAAGTAGATAAAGATGGATCTTGGGACTATGGTTATAGGTTCGAGTTCAATCTAGAGATGTGATGGACTTGGGTAAGGCTTTATTGGAGGATCGAAGCTATTCCTAGACCAAAGATCCCTCTATAATCGATCAACCCACTCTCGTGACGGAGATCTATTCACCCATACACATTACAAGGCTAAACTATCGTTTGTTGCCTATCTAAACATGTAAGTGATAGTGAGTCTCAAGCCCTTT
>OVAN01014768.1:0-11790 GCA_900406275.1 Anastatica hierochuntica
GATTGAAGCTAAGAAATCATGGAGAAAAGGAGCAAAAGTCTATGGAAGATTTGGGGATCAACTAAGCATCAAAGAGGAGCAAGAAGCATCAAAAACTGCTCAAGGTTGGCTCCCATCGACCCNCATTTTCCTTTGTAGGTTGCCAGCCATCGACCCAAGGTAGGCTCCCATCGACCAGATGGGTCGATGGCTGACAACATAGTCCCAAAAATACCCTTTTTAGGGCTTCTTTCACTCTCTCTTTAGTATAAATACCCCCTTAGCCTCCAAGAACAAAGGGATACTTTTTACAACTCTTTTATCTAATTTTTAACACTTTTATTGATGCTCTAAGTTGATTCTCTTTATCTTTTAGATCAAGAGTCTCTCTTGTATCTCAAATCTTTTATCTATTAAATCATGTTTATATTTCTCATCTTTTCTCTCTTTTCTCATATGATGCGTGAGTAGTCTTTTCTTGGATCTTTGGGATGGTGGATTTGAGATGATTTGTGGTTACGTAATGGTGTTTAGTGATAGATAGGACTTAGATCTCTACGGTTTAGGTGTTCTTAATGCTAGATCTAGGGTAAAAACTAGATCTTGACATGTATACATTTTACGTCCGAGAGGTGTTCAATGAAATGTTTAGGAGAGCCTAAAGTATGACAAACTTATCTTAACCAATGAGAGTTGATAGCTAGGGAATTTGGTTACAAAGTGGAATGGTTCTTAATGATTGCTTGCTAAATGATCACAACAAAGCGAGAGCGTGAGTGAAATATATTAGCTTGCAATTATGACTTTTAGCCATGAGAGTGGTACAAGTTCAAGTTGTGATTCCATAGTCATGAGGTTGAGTTCTTGTTGATTTCTCTTGTTACACCATTACCTAGCTACTAAACCGGATCATTGACTAGGCTAGGATTAGATCTAGGATTGTGATGGATGATTAGGCTAGATCTTAGCATGATTTATAATAGGTCTAGTTTAGTTCTTGAAAACCATTTGCTTTCTCATTGACGCCTAAAAAGTGTTTGATGAAATGCTTGTGAGAACTAGATCTATGTTTTTCACCTTGAGCTATGAGAGTAGCTTTCCTTTAGGGACACCGAGGTGTTAAATGGCTATAAGAGCTTGAGACTCACTATCAATTATATGCTTAGATAGGCAATAAACGATAGTTGAGCCTTGTAGTGTGTATGGGTGAATAGATCTCCGTCACGAGAGTGGGTTGATCGACAAAAGAGGGACCCTTGGTCTTGAAATAGCTAGATCCTTTAATAAAGCCTTATCCAAAGTCCATCACACCTCTAGATTGAAACCCGAACTTATAACCATCATCCCAAGATCCATCTTTATCTTATTGCCTTTACTTGTTTATTTATTTAAGTCTTTACTTTTATGCTTTACTTTCCTTGTCTACTTATGTTTCCTTGATTTGATTTCTTTTAATCACAAAAACCAAAAGCCCCTTTTTTTATTCGCTTAGCTTAAGAACGCTTGTGTACTCTTAAAGTTTGAACTTATCTAGCTTAGGTTTNNTGCGCAACATTAACCAAGGCTATGATCTGAGGTTTAATCTCAAAATCATTTCTTTGAGGTTAAAGAGGACGAATTGAATTCCTATCCAAGAAGAATACATCAGAAGAATCGAAGTCTCCAATAGTTTGAGGATGGCGAGGCTGATTCTGCTGAGCTCGTCTTCGAGGGGATTGAATCTGAGATAAACCTTGGCTAATCAAGGCTTGAAGTAGTTGTGGGAGTTGCTATAATCCAACTAAATTCCCAGGTAGAATTTGTTGTGGGTTATCCACTCGAACATGTGCGTTTTCTCTTCCTGGTTGGTTTTGTGGAACGGAGCAGCACCAAGAGGTTCTTGCGGGTTCCTTGGACTCTTTGAAGTCCTACAGCAGCAGGTAAGTTGGCGTGAGGTGAAAGAAGGGTAGTAGGGGTGACGACTAGTCCATGGCCAAAAACTACGTCTTCTTATTCAATTAGAACGGTTTGATTGTCCACAAGATGTGGCTGTCCGTGAGGAGGATTTTGGTTCGAATTTTCCATAACAGCTAATTTTTCTCTCTTTTGTTTCCTTAAGGTACGTTTAATGATGTCAATGGGAGGATTGGCTGTAGATGGGTCATCCAAAGAAAGTCTCCTTTGCAAAAAACCTGAAAAGAAAAAAAAAGAAAAAGAAGTAAAAACTGAAAATAAAAGCATTCTAGACTAAAATCAATAAAGAAAAGTTTGTAGGTAACAAATCAAGTCCGTGGAAACGGGGCCAGAAAGCTTGATAGTGTGTCAAGTTTCACCCAAAAAGACACTACTACTGCAAGTGCTCAGTGTAGATGCAGTACTTCAGGTTATCGATCCCACGAGAACTAATATCTTACACTACGAATTTCATGATTAATTTAAGCTAAAAAAGAAAATAAAAGAGTTGTTTGGTGAGTTTAAAAGTAAAAAACAAGAACTTAAAATGATTAAAAGTATGTAAATCAATGGGGAAAAAGCGTTAGGCATAAAGGACATTCGCAGTGAATCATGCATCATAGAGAAAACCCATTTGTTTAGGGATTAGAATTAAAAAACATCTAGAACTCGAAAGCACTAATTTAGATCCTCTCCACTTTCGAGGTTCAGGATTCTATACTAATTATCAAAGAATCTAGACTTTCGAATGATATTAATATAATTAGCATGCATTCAATAGACACATGTTTCGATAAGTTCACTGAGCTAAGGCGATCTACTTTTGAAGCCTCCTCGAACTCAGCTTGTCAAAAATTTGGTTCAGGTGATTTAACCAACTTTTGGAATGAAAATCTATCTATGGGTGGAGTACTAGATGCGAAAATAGAAAAATAATGCATAAAGATCAACCGAGACCAAGACTATATGAATGCCTTATCAAATACTAGCATCTCATGAATTCATGATCTCTTTGAGAAGCCTACAAACCTAACTAGTGAACTACTCAAACATGGAGCACAAATAACAATAAGCAATCAATTAGAAAAAATTATTAAATAGATCAAGAGTAAAAAAATCTTCTCTTTGAAAAAGTATGGAATGGATCTCTCTCAAGAACACTTCAAATCTTGAAGAACAAAAGAAAATATCTTTCGAAGCTTTTGACGGCTTGTAACTCTCTGTAAAAATTTGTGGCTCTCTCTTTCTATAGGTTAAAACAACTTATTTATAATAGTAGGTTTTCTTAGGGCGTCTTCAGTTATGTCGGTTCTTGCGAAATCAAATTCGGTTAAACGAACCAAAAGTTATGACTTGAAATCTATCTTTGAAAACGAAATGTCTCTGTGATCGAAGTTCGCCGAAAATTAGCACTCGGCCACTGGTGGCAACTCCATCACCCGGTCACAGCTTCAAATGTTGCTCAACTTGTTTCCTTTCCGAGACAAACAAATGTGTCCTCGCTTAAACGTCTATAACTCCTCGGTCACAACTCCAAATGACTTCAAACTACTTAAATTTGAAACCTAACTTTAAATTCCAACTTCTGACCAAATTTCAGCTCAATCCAATGAAGGAAAGACCTTAGTTCATGACGATCTTTCTGAGGCTGAGAATCTGTCCAGATTGGTAAAATGCAAAATTCAAGTGTTTGAGCCTTTGTCTTCATGATTCGTCAATGAAACTTCCTTAATAATATGAATGAGGTCCAATTAGCATGTTTCTCATTCCTTTTTGATAATTTAATCTGATTAGTCCCTAAAATCATAAATAAGAGAAAACTACCTCTAGAGGTCGAAAAAACATTAAAAACCCTGCAAATAAATACGTAAAAGTCCAACTAAAACCGATAAAATAATAGTGTTATCAAAATGTCCTCAGGAGCGGTCATGCATACCCCTTAAAAAATAAATACCCCCAAGTTATCCGACCCGACTCGTTACCCGAAAAATAGTATCCGAAAAAACGAAAAAGTCTTTAAATTCAAGTATTTATATTTTATTTCATATTTAACTTTTAAATACTTATATAATCATTTTTAACAAATATTCAACCAAATGTAGAAATATTCAAATAAAATTTCAAATATTCTAAACTTCAAAATTTTATTTTAAATATTAAATATCTTTAAAAAATATTTTAAATATAATATATATGATGTTATAATTTCTAAAAAGTATTATTTTATATATGATCATAATATTATGATAGAAAATTATATAATATAAAAATAAGGGAAATTAGCTAAATATGATTCTTTTTATTCTATCTTTGTGAATCTACACCTTTTGGTTGTTAGACTATGTAGATTATTATATTAACTTCAACTAGATTTGTAAAAATATTTAACTATATTTTGTTTGTAATTCATCTAAATTATTTATGTTAAAAATTTCACACTTCACAGTTGACAAACTCACACTTGATGTGTTCCGAACACTCAAACCCAACATAAAGACAAATTTAAGTGTAAAATTTTTTCAATAAAAAAAATTCACACTTGAGACCTGAAAAATTCAAATTCGATGTGTTCCAAACACTCAAAACCAACATAACAAAAATGTAAGAGTAAAATTCGTTATAGAAAAGTATAATCTCTTATTTTATTTTTTTGTTCATTTATATCTGTTTTTCTCTATAATCGTATACCATATCTTTCTTTTTCTCAACTTTCTGGGTGCATTTGATATTGTTCATTTAGGAATTAAGATAAGAAACATAATCTTTAAGAAAACAAAAACTACCTAATCTAAAATATATTCTGAATTAGCTAATGTAGAATATAACTTTAAAATTACCTAATCTAGAGTACATAATGAAGTATGGAACCTATAATACTGTCTAAATTACACGTAATCCAAAAAACGCCTTAAATTACCTAATTTAGATTGAGTCCTCTTTTTCTCAGTTTTCGTCTTCTACCAATAAGTATGGAGTTTGAGAAACCATTATTATGTTTCATATCTACGTAATGATTGGTATGTAAAGATCATTTCCTAATAATGAATGGAAATTCAATGTCAATGTAGAAAATATGTTCGGATGCTTACATTGGAATAGAACACAACTCTTCAAAGCAACATCGATTTCGAGAGAAGAGAAAGTCGTCGATATCAGTGGAGATTCGAAGAAAAAAAGTAAATTTTTTTGTCGTAAAAAATTATGACATGAAGTTTTTATTTCCCTGTAGAGTTTTAAAAAACATAATTTAGGGTATAATAGGATTAACATTAATAAAAAAAATCTAAGTTACCTAATCTTTTAGGTAAAGGTTTAGTAACACAAGACAAGGGTAAAAAACCCATTTATCAAAAAAAAGGGAAATCTAAATGAATTTTTTTTTTTTAACTCATGTCTCATGTAACTAATCCTTTTTAAAGAGATCCGGTAACCTAGGCATTTTAATAATGTAAACCCTATGACACTCTTTTATTTGTTCCTAATAATTAATAATGAATAATAACAACATTAAAGGTTTAGTAACACAAAACAAGGATAAAAATCCATTTATCCAAAAAAGAGGAGAAAATTAGCTAAATGGATATTTTTACGAGTATCTCATGTAACTAATCCTTTTTTAAAGAGATTTAGAAACCTAGGCTTTTTAATAATGTAAACCTTATGATATCCTTTACTTGTTCCTAATAATTAATAATGAACAATAACAACATTTTAAATATTATGAAATAAAAACCAAAAAATCAATTTCAATGTATTATATTTCAATATACTTCAATTTCAACCAAAAAAACAATAAAAAAAGATCAAAATCTCTTTACAAACATTTAAAACCCCCAATTCCCTTATGAACCTAACCCCAAATTTCGAGAACCGCAAACACCAAAATCTTGTACAAGACTTTGTAATCTTGTAATCAAAGTTATATTTCATACCACATGTTTTCAAAGTTGTCGTCAAAGCTTCTTGTTTCTAAAATGTTGCTCCTTCTTTAAGTAATCAACCGCTCTAGGGTTATGATCTCACTATCACTAAAATTTCTAAGCGTAGAGTCATCATCACCCCTACTTCACCTACACGATGATGACCATCTAGCCTTATTAACATATCCATTAGATAAACCATGCTTCCTACAACCACCATTTTTCTCTCCGTCACTTAAATCTGGTGGCTCCTTATTCAAATCGATTTTCACTTGTCTCCTTTGATCATCACAATAGATTTGAATGTCACACCTAGTCTTACGAGAATCTCTTTTTCAAATATCCAAATAAATTTTCAATATGTCGATCATTTGTGACGATAATTAGAAGAGATTATAAATCACCAATGAAACTTGGAGGAGAATAACTGAATTCGACATTGTCCACACAATGTTCAACGGCATATTCTTATAAAACCATCATATTCAAGTCATGGAGACTTGTATTTGATTCCAAAGTAAGCACGGGAACACATTTTTCTCCACAACGAAGAATCCTTTCATTATTGCAAAATGATCTCCACACACCACACATTACATAGATCTGGAACATAATAATCTGTAAAATAATGGTTTCATTAAGCTCTATAATTATTGATAGAAGACGGAAACTAAAAATTACGATATAATCTAGATTAGGTAACTTAGTGTATATTCAAGAATATGTAATTTAATTGATATTCTAGATTAGGTAACTTAAAGTTTATTTTAGATTAGGTAATTTAGCCACTATTCTAGATTAGGTAGGTTGATGCGGATTTTAAATTAGGTAATTTTTGCACTATTCTAGATTAGGTAATTCGTGATATATTCTCGATTATGTAGTTTGTGTTCTACGTACAAAAACCATAAGGTTATAAGGAATCAAAATCTTTCTTTGATTCCTGAACAATAAAAATAACACAATTGCGCCTAGAAGTTTGTGAAAACAAAGTGATACCTGATTATAGAGAAGAGAAATTCATTAGTATGAAATATTTTTACATATTTATGACCAAAACTTCTTCTAATAGATACATGCTTGATAACACTTACTTTTTCTTTTAATTTTTCAGAAATTCCCAACTCTCAACCTTTTGATTTTACTCATGTACTCCAAGGATCAATTTATCACAAAGTGATTCATAAAACGTTTTAACGTGTACATCAAGATATATAACCAAATAATATTTGTGAGAATCTTAGAAAGGTTAATATAGTAATTTACATAGTCTAAAAACAAAAAGGTTTAGATTCACAAATATAAGGTCAAAAAACCTGTTTAGCTAATTTTCCTAAAAAAGAGTACACAATGAAGTGCCTAACCTAGAATATTGTATAAATTACGTAATCCATAAAGTTTCTTAAGTGACCTAATCTTGATTGTGTTATACTTTTCCTCAGTTTCCATCTTTTGCAAGTAAGTATGGAGTTTGACAAAACCATTATTATGTTTCAGATCTACGTATTGTGTGATATGTAGGGATTATTTCGCAATAATGAACGGAGGTTCACTGTCAGTTTCGAAAAATGTGCGATGGTGCTTACTTTAGAATCAAATACAACTCTTCAAAGAAACACCAATTTTGGGAGGAGAGAAAGTCGTCGATATCAATGGAGATTTGGAGAAAAAAGTAAAATTTTTGTCGTCAAAATATATAATATGAAGTTTGTTATTTTCCTTTAGAGTTTTAAAAACCATAATTATGGGGTATAATAGGATCAACTTTAATAAAAAATGTAAGTTACCAAATCTTTAAGACAATTTTTTTATCAACCACACATTAACTAAGAAATAGCTCTCGAAAGGGAAAGCCAATTCGGAGGAGTTGTCTCTACAAAAGCAAAATCATTGTAACAAAGACGGAATCTTTGTGCCAAATCATCTGCATGCGTGTTCGCCGTCCTTGGAAGTTGCGTCAACGTGAAATCGGTGAAAAAACCACATAGATGCTGGTAATCTTGAATTTGTTAGTAGAAGGCTGGCCAGTCCTCCGGATGCTGAACAAGATTAATAAGCTCCGCGCAATCCGTTTGGAAAAACTGGCAATCAACGTTGCGATTGTGCAGTTCCGTCATCGCCCATAGCAGTGCTTCGAACTCTGCATGTAGTGGTGAAAGACTCCGCCGAAGGCACTTCGCCCCCAGTAAGACGATCTCCCCATCACTATTATTGCATATCCATCCAAGTCCTGAAGTAGGATCCGACTATTTTCATGAACCATCTATCCGACAAAAGACACCGGCTGGGCTACATGACCCGTTACACGGAGTATCCTCTTCCGAAGAGGGATCATTTTGTGCTTCGCACCAAGCCAGAGCATCTGTCTCTGCTGCTCGTAATATCTCCGCCACATCCAGGTTTACTCCTTGGAAAACCTTTTTGTTTCTTGCTTTCCAAATTAACCAGATTATCCATGGATTGAGATTTGGACGATCGCTGTCCCTAGTACGCCCAGGTTGTTCCCAAAAAAGATATGCCATGTTTGTGTAAATTTCCCCAGAAGGGAAAATTTCGTTCCTTGTTTGATCCTTGTAGAGATCCCAAATTTGCTGGATTGAGGCGCACTCAAAAAAGATATGATTAATTGTTTCCGCGCATAAACCACAACTCTTACAAATCGTGTCGCATTGAATCCCCCTTTGAACTTATCCACTAGTTGCCGCCAAACTTCCTGTTAAAATTTTCCAAAGAAGGTGTTGTATCTTCAGAGGGCACTTTATTTGCCAAGGAAAGGCTCTCAGAACTTCTAATCCTGGTCCCCAACCATTATTATTAATCTTAGATATCTCTAGATCGTTTAGGAGTTTGTAGCCTGACTTAACAGTATATTGTCCCGACTTGGTAAAATGCCAACCCACATCATCGTAGGAAAAGGTGCGGCTCGGATGAATACCCCTAATTAAAATAGTATCCTCTGGAGTGAATAATTCCTGAAGGAGGGGCACATGCCAATCCTTTGTCTGTGGATGAAGCAGTTGATGTACCGTTAACCTAGGATAACACAGACTACCCCGACCTCGTGTTGGCCGCGGGATATTGTCTGGAATCCATGGGTCTGGCCAAACCGAAGTATTTATCCCAGATCCTATACATATCCTAATATCCTGCTTAAGCAAATTCTTAGTGGAGAAAATACTTTCCCAACCAAAAGATGGTGAATGAGGCTTCCTTGCGTCTAGCAGATGAGACTTCCTAAAATACCGTCCCCCTAAGACCCGGGCCACTAAAGATCCAGGGAACTGAATTAACCGCCACAATTGTTTAGCCAATAACGTTGTGTAGAAAACGTCCAGGGATTTGAAGCCAAGGCCTCCATTCTCTCTCGGTATACATAATTTGTCCCATGCAACCCAATGGAGACCGCGGTTACATCCATTGGAACTCCACCAGAATTTAGAAATCGCACTAGTTAACTTATTAGTTAACCCTTGGGGGAGTTTAAAACATGACATGACATAATTGGGCAGGGCAAGAGCAACTGATTTAAGCAGAATCTCTTTGCCCCCCCCCCCTTGGATAGGAACTTGGAGGACCAACCATTCACCCGGTCGCCTAGTCGTTCCCTAATGAAATTAAATATTTGACTCTTGGAACCCCCTACACTCTCAGGGATTCCAAGATACGTGCCCACCCCTCCCTCCTTTGAAATACCTAGCATCGTTTTCACCAAAACCTTTTCCCGTTCTGGAACATTCCTCCCAAACATCACCGATGATTTATCAAAGTTGATTACTTGCCCTGAAGCACGCCCATATTCATGCAAAACGTCCAAGATAGCTTGGCATTGTGAGTGTTCGGCTTTATAGAAGAAAAGGCTACCATCAGCAAAAAGAAGATGCGATATAGTCGGACTGTGTTTAGCTATTTGAACTCCCCTTAAAGATCCATCTCGTTCCTTCCGTTTAATATTAGCAATAAAAACTTCCGTACAAATAATAAAAAGATACGGGGACAGAGGGTCCCCTTGTCTCAGCCCTCTCTGGGGAACTATATTCCCCGTAGGTCGGCCATTAAAAAGTATCTTGTAAGAAACCGAGCGAATGCACCACATTAGCCAGGATATCCACCTTTGCCCAAATCCTAACTTTTGTAGGACAGCCTCCAGAAAAGGCCATTCAACCCTATCATATGCCTTACTCATATCCGTTTTAATGGCCATAAAGTCATGGCGACACTTCTGATTAGTACGCAAACCATGGAACATTTCCTGAGCAATCAAGATGTTATCCGTGATTAATCGTCCAGAGACAAAAGCGGATTGTGTCTCCGATATGATGCGGGGTAAGAATTTTTTTAGCCGCAAACATAGGATTTTAGAGATAATCTTGTAAGCAACGTTACAAAGACTAATAGGCCGAAGTTCTGACATCCGTTTGGGTTGACCTATTTTAGGTATGAGACAAATATTAGTCTCATTTAACTGAGCATCAAATTTTCCAGATCGAAAGAAATCCTTGACCAAGCCGACTATATCCTCCTTCATAGTCCCCCAATAACGTTGGAAAAACAAAGCCGTCATCCCATCAGGCCCACGAGCTTTTTCAGGATGCATCGCAAATAAAGCTCCCTTGACTTCATTTTCCGTTACATCTCTAGTCAATGTTTGATTCATGTTATCGGTAGTAACAGAATCAACATTCTCAAGAACCTGAGTGAAATCACTCGTTCCAGTAGGTTTAAATAAGTCATTGAAATACTCTATTGCAATAGCCTCCATTCCTTCCGGTTGTTCCTCCCAGCTTCCTTGTGAATTAAATAATCCTGAAATCCGATTTCTCGCCCGTCTTTGCTTAGTTGTTGCATGGAAAAATTTTGTATTCTTATCGCCCTCTTTTAGCCACAGATTCCTACTGTTTTGTTTCCAATAAATCTCCTCATCCTTATAGGCCTCTTGCAACTTCATTTTTATATCTACAATTTCAGCCGGAGACACTGAATAATCATTCTGCGCCTCTTCCAGTTTTTCCTTCAGGAAGCCAATTCTCTCCTTACCCGGTGGTACATTTTTTTTTCTCCACCAAGAGATTGAATTCCGACAATTGTGGATTTTACCCGCGAAAATTGGGACCCTAAAATTTTTAGTGCGTCACCAGCCACTCTCAATAGCCTTTGCGAGACCTGCCTTCCCTATCCATCGTTTATCAAAACGAAAATTTTTGTAATATTTCTCCGCCTTGTAATAGGATTTTAACAGAATGGGTCTATGGTCTGACCCGATTCGTGCAAAATATTCCAGCTTTTAGTGACCAAATGCAAGATGCCATTCCTCATTGGCCACCGCTCTATCTAATTTACATCGTACACTTTGGTTATTTCGAGTACCTTTCCACGACAATTGATCCCCTGCACATGGGAACTCTGACATCCCACAGTGACTCAACATCTGATTAAAAGGAATAAAAGATGCCGCTGATCTCATTTTGCCTCCTTTCTTTTCATGATTCCCGGTTAATTCGTTGAGGTCACCAATGATCAACCAAGCGGTCGATCTATTCGACCCTATTTCTACTAGTTTGTCCCACACTATACCCCTATTTGTAGCCACTGGATCCCCGTAGACAAAGGAAATAGAAACTTTGATACCATAAAATGAAGTACTTACATCGATAATACGATTATTGGAAAATAAAACATCCAAATTTATTTCATTATTATAAAGTATAGCAAGCCCACCGCTTAATCCAAAAGGATCCACGATATAAAAATTATTAAAACCAAATTCAAATTGAAATTTTTGTAAACAAGATAAAGATTGTTTTGTCTCAGATAAGAAAATAACATCAGGTCGAAACTTTTTCCAGTGATCTCTCAATGTGTCTCCTGTCAAATCCCCAACCAGACCTTAACAGTTCCAACTCAAAATCTGCACGGGCGAGCCGGTGGATTCAGGGGAGCCACCATTCCTTTCCTTGATGTC
>OVAN01014769.1:0-11790 GCA_900406275.1 Anastatica hierochuntica
TGGAATTCAATGATTATATGTTAAAATTCAATAAATAATATTATCTTAAATCTTGTGTTAATGTAATATTGTGTTTTGTGGTGAGACCCACAAAGATGATGTGGCAAAGGGAGGGGCTTTCTCTACAATCTGATGTGGCATCATGTGGGTTCAATATGAGCTCCTTTTAATAAGTATAATGCATCTTTGATTCAGGTCCGACCTTGAGCATAAACCAGGTAATCCGCCGATTAGGGTCATCTATATTTCGAAAAATTTTTAGTGCCACATATATATTTTTTTCTTATGTTATATATACATGCTACAAATTTTATTTTATTATAGAAATTTTGTTTAGAAATATTTTATATGTTTTTAAATATATATACAATTATGCTGCTTTGAAATTTTAAATAACGTACTTATAAAATGACTAATAATATAAATTTTTCGATTAAGACCACTCTTTTCGTTGGACCGGCTCTACTTTGATTTTGTATATAGAGAGTAGTCATTTGAGTTCTTATTTTGTGGTCGTAACATATCCAATCAAAAATATCCATTTTCGCAAATCTCATCCTTTACATATCAATGTGAGCTAAAGATCATCCTCCATCATCAAAACAAACTTGAAATGTACTTCCCTATCATTGCTACATGAAAGAAATAAACAATGCATATAAATAGACAAAGAAGAAGGCAAAGCGAAAGGCCCGATATGGATATGGGCTTGCTTTACAAGTGAGAGGCCCAAAGTCTAACCAATCTTCAAACCAGAGGACACAAATCCTCAAAGAGAGACAGAGACTCAAAAACCTCAAAACCAAAAACCTATTAGCCACTTGTTTCCAACAGAGAGCAGAAGCAGAGAAAGAGAGAAAGAGTGAAAGAGAGAGAGCAGCTTCTTCTCTTTCTCCTTCTCCTTCATGTTGATTCCAAATCTTTCTCTGCTTCTCTCTCCTCACACTCCTTCACCAACATTCTACTTCTGACACACCTTAAACAGACTCCATAATCCGCCATTAAAAGATGCTTCCTCCACATTTCTCCATCGTCATCTCCCTCCTCTTCCTCTTCTTCTCACTCCTTCAAGCCACTAAACCTCTAAATCTCACTCTCCCTCACCAACATCCTTCTCCTGATTCCGTCGCTCTCCATGTCTTAAGGTAAAAAAAAAACTTCCTTTCTCTCTCATTTCCACATTTTCCCGAGAAAATTTAAAAAAAAACTCACTCTTCTTCCTCCATTGTCACAGGAGTGTGAATGCTTCTCTCTCACGGAGACATCTCACCTCATCATCATCCTCATGTCGTACCGGAAACCCAATCGACGATTGTTGGCGATGCGGTTCCTCCGACTGGTCATCAAACCGACAAAGACTCGCCGACTGTTCAATCGGCTTCGGCCGCGGAACACTCGGCGGCAAAAACGGCCGGATCTACGTCGTCACCGACTCCTCCGACAACAATCCAGCAAACCCATCACAAGGAACACTCCGTCACGCCGTAATACAAGAAGAACCCCTCTGGATCATCTTCTCCTCAAATATGCTCATCAGACTAAAACAAGAACTCATAATCAACAGCTACAAAACCCTAGACGGCCGTGGATCCGCCGTACACATCACCGGAAACGGCTGCTTAACAATCCAATACGTTCAACACGTAATCATCCACAACATCCACATCTACGACTGTAAACCCTCAGGAGGAGCCGTCGTCGCGGCTTCACCGACAAAATCCGGTAAACGCGGTAGATCCGACGGCGACGGGATCTCGATTTTCGGATCTCAGAAGATCTGGATCGACCATTGCTCAATGAGTCATTGCACAGATGGGCTTATAGATGCAGTGATGGGTTCAACAGCTATAACGATCTCGAACAATTACTTCACACACCATGATGAAGTGATGCTTCTGGGTCATGATGATAAGTACTCGCCTGATACAGGGATGCAAGTGACGATAGCTTTTAATCATTTTGGTCAAGGGCTTGTTCAGAGGATGCCGAGATGTAGAAGAGGTTATATACATGTTGTGAATAATGATTTCACTTCTTGGAAGATGTATGCGATTGGTGGTAGTGGTAATCCCACCATTAATAGCCAAGGGAATCGTTATATTGCTCCTTCTGATCCTAGTGCCAAAGAGGTAAACAACAAGCAACAAAAAAAAATTTCATTAAGTTTTGAGTTAAACCTATTTCGAAAAATGTTTCCTTTTGAAGAATTTTTTAGGGTTTAGTTAGTATTTTACAAAATTTCACCAATCTTTTGAGTTAACCCATTTCTAAAAATGTTTCCTTTTATAGAATTTTTTAGGGTTTCGTTAGTATTTTACAAAATTTCACTAATCTTTGAGTTAATCCATGTCGAAAAATGTTTCCTTTTTGTAGAATTGTTACAGAGCTTTTTTTAGGGTTTAGTTAGTATTTTACAAAATTAGTGAAAATTTTGTAAAATTTCACTAATTTTGGAGTGACCCATATCTAAAAATGTTTCCTTTTTGTAGAATTGTTTCAGAACAATGTAGGGTTTAGTTTGTATTTTACAAAATTAGTGAAATTTACATTACCCATATAAAAAAATGTTTCCTTTTTGTATAATTGTTTCAGAACATTTTTAGGGTTTAGTTAGTATTTTACAAAATTAGCGAATTTTTTAATTTCACTAATTTTTGAGTAACCCATATCGAAAAATGTTTACTTTTTAGTGTAAAGATTTAGCCTTTTTTAAACCATAAGAGTGTGGAAGCTTTTCTTTTTGAGTGACTTTGAGCAATGAGGAGTTTTCATTGGTAGATAATGAATCCAGTTCATCTTTCCACATGGACAAGTTGTTATTAACTTTTTTGCTAGAGGAGGGAGAAAATATCTGAGGAATATCATATATTAATGTTTAAATTCTTATCTGATGAATGAGAAAAAAAAAGTTTTGTCATTTGGGTCTACGAGGAGTGAGAGTGAAAGAGAGTGATGTTATGTTATGTATAGTGTAGTGCATGACAACCATGTGGGCTGCTTTGTTGCTTTTGCATCTCTCTTTGTCCTCCACACACACTTTACCCTTTTTAGCACCACGCTCCACGGCGGCGCGTGAGTTACAGATGACTGATGCGTGTATAATGTTGGTGGAAGCAGGTGACGAAGAGGGTGGACTCGGAGGACGACGGAGAGTGGGCGAATTGGAATTGGAGAACGGAAGGAGATCTAATGGAGAATGGAGCTTTCTTTGTGGCGTCTGGTGGAGGAGTTAGCTCTATGTACTCTAAAGCTTCTAGTGTTGACCCTAAAGCTTCTTCTCTTGTTGACCAGCTCACTCGAAACGCTGGCGTTTTTGGTGCTTCCAGGTATTTTTTCTCTTTTTTTCTTTAACTAGATTTTTTTTAGTACTAAACAAAATGTTTAATTAACATTTTAATTAACTAATCATTTCCAAAAAGTAGCTCATTGAGAATATTAAACGTTGTCGTTTTGGTAATATTCCATAATTCAAGTTGAGACGCACGTGATCGTCTGCTTAGGGAACCGACCAACTTGACTACTGACCTTTGTTCTAAAAATTCTCGTCTAGACCGATTATTCTCTTGCATTAGGCGGTAGTCGTTCGATTAGTTTTTTCATATTCCGATTTTTTAAATATTACATTAATTAACTTATAGAAATAAACTTTTAACTAAAATTAATCTTTAAAATCAAATAAAAATATATTATAATAACTAAAATTATAGAAATCAGTTATTTTTTGAATTAAAAACAAGTAAAAGAATTTTAAAAGTCAAAATTATATGTTTCTTATGTATTTATAAAAATTAAATTAAATTAAAAAATCAAAATAATCCAAAAACTAATTCCGATTAATCTCCGTTTAATCTCCGATTTTCTAACTACGTTCAACTTCACCGTTCAACTAACGCGCCCAACGAGTTCTATAACCTTGCTACTTATAGTGTTTTGAATTTTAAAATAACCTAACTTTGCCTTTTTTTCATATTTGATTATTTTATAACTATTTCGATTTTTTTTTGTCCATTTGGGTATTTGTCATAATTTTAATTAAGAGTTCTACATATACGTTAATTATATGTTGTCCCCTAGTCAATTCATAATAAGAAAAGTCCAATATAGCAATTGTTTTGAAGTTATGAATGCAATTATTATTGAAAATGTAGTTTAATTGGACATGGGGACCCTTATATAAAAGATGATTCCTTTTTTTCTATATGGACCCATTCATTATTCCTTTTTAAAAAATCACATTAATAATATACACTTTCTGACTTTTGTATATGCTTTTGGTTTTATTAGCAATGTATGGTCAGTTTCAGTAGGAGTAACTTTCTTTTCTAATGAAATGGTTTCTTTTTTCTTGGAGGAGCAGAGATGATGAAGGTCAGAGTGGTGATTCTTCTTACTCTGGGCTTGGAGGCGGCGGCAGCGGCGGCGATAGCTACGGTGGTACAGGCGCAATAGGCGGTACGACTAGAGGAACCACCAACGGCGGCAGCAACAACGATGACAGTGATTTCTTTGGGATGATATTTGGAAGCAATGCACCAGCGTCTAGACCGCTCTTAACGTTATTATTTCCTTTATTAATGATTTGTGTTTTGTCAACATTATCAACTGTATTATTGTTGTAAACTGTAAGGATAACAACTATTAGGATTCGGAGTTTTCTATTAATTGGATTGTTTGTGTAAAGTGGGCTGTCTTCATTTTCTTTTTTTTTTTGTCATAGTTCCTTGGGTTCACAATAATACAAAACTAAAACCAAAATGGGAGCTGAAGCTAATCTTTCAACCCTCAATGCGGAGTTAGAAGTTTTACTTTGGGCTATGGAATGTGCAATTGGTTTCAATAGTATCAAGTACATAAGAGTGGTCATCTTTCGTTGTGGAGCTTGAAGATTTCAAAGCACTCAAAAGTGTTTTTCCGGTGTTTAATATTTTCTATGTTTCACGCATTCTAAACACTATTGCCCATTGTCTTGCCAAAAACAAGGTCAAAAACTTTATCTATATCCATGTAAAAGCACCACGGTTGACTCGCTTCGCCTGTGAAGTTTTACCGGAAACTTAATAAAATGGGATTTTTGAAGTTTAAAAAAGAAAACGTTATTCAAGATGTTATTTTTTGAACGCAATAGTTATTCAAGATGTTATTTTTGATACTTCGTTACTTGTAAAATGTCGTCTCTGATTCAAATTTCTATTATGATTTGTTCGGTGAAAAATTGTCTTTATACTTGTTTCTCATAATTTTCTATCTTAATTTTTAATCCTTTTCAAGTTTACTCGCGTTCTATTTTATAAGTACTTCCAAGTTTTGCAGAAAATACATTTATCTTGATAAGGTAGGCAACATTTGGATTCATATTCCCAGTAGCCATTTACAAAAGAAATCAAATAAAAAACAAACAAATAAATAAAATTATTAGAAGTTTCTAAAAAGAAACATTACTCTTAAAAAAAGGAAGTTATAAGCTAAAAAAGCCATCAATGGTAAAGGTTTTAGTTAGCAGCTAGTGAAGCAGCTTCTTCAAGTCTCTTCCATGTCAATTCTCTTTGTTCCAACAACTCACTAGCCTTAGCTTCCTTCTCTTCATGTTTCTTCTCGCACTCTTCGAAAAGCTCGGTGTCCATCTCCATAAACATTCTCCTAACATTCTCGGACAAACCGTGCACCGCTTGGTTCCAATGTCCTTTCATGTTCCTCTCCAATGCTTCAAATATTATCGGAAATATCACATCTTTGTTCTGCGCAATCAAGCCTACTATATGTTCATTGTTCCACAAGAACAAAGCTCTCTCTGCCACCTACATTCATCAATCACATCTCTCTATCAACCGACAATTACACATTTACATTGTTAAGTTACATGGACTTCCAACTTAAAACCAATTGACGATAAGTGGATTGATCCATGTCCCTTCCAACTTCCAATGTGGGATATTTATCCCTAATACACGTAATTCGAAAGATAACATTATGAGGTTGAGGATCGAACCTGGAAGTGTGCGCTATTAAGACATTTCCCAATCTGTGTAAACAACGGAACAACGCATTGTTGAAACTCCGATGGCTCGGTAACATCCAAAACCTCTTCCAACTCTCCCAAGAACAGAACTTCTTTTTGACAATTCGTAAGCGGCCAATACTTCAACAACCCGCGGATCACGGTATCAGCCAATTTGTAATCTTTCTCAACAAACTGCGTGACGCAGTACGACAACTGCTGGTGGAAAATCGATATACCTTTCGACTTGTGTAACGGCAAAATAGCTTTCACAAGATACAATCTATGCTCTTCTCTCATCGGCACTGTGAATCCATTGATCACACTTCCTAAAATCTCAAGCAACTCTCCAATACCGATACATCTCTCGGTCTCATACAAGAACTTGTAGAAGATATTGTAAATGGAGCATCGAATAAACGGGCGATGAAATATGAACTTCCCATAGATCCTATGAAGAACAGTTTTCAAATATTCCCTCTCCCTAGGATCCTCTGAATCGAACAAATCGAGTAATCTCGATACAAAGGTGTGATTAATAAACTTTTTCGCAATCTTTGGTTCGATTTCGGAAGAGACTACATATCGCAAAAGAAGCTCGTAAACAAGCTGCAAATGCGGCCACCATGGCTCAAGATAAGGCTCTTCCTCCTCAGGATCATTACCTTCCGGAGGAGCTCCGGTGTTCTCGTAATGAGCCGGTGGGAGACATCGGAAAATGTTAGCTGAAACCATTCGTATGAGCTCGCTCTGCATCGTCTCATTGACTTTACCTGAAGAAGAGTGTAAGAAATCAACAAGCTCGAGAAGGGTTTGTCTCTTGATCTCTTTCTCGCGTGGCATTATCAAAGAATCGGAGAAATCGCAATGGCAAGAACACATGTGAGCTTTCTTCATGAAGAGAAGAGGACGATCTGAAGAAGAAACATCTTTTAGCAATGGAAGTACTTCGAGGGTCGGTTTGGATGTGAACATTGGGTGGTTCGGTGTCTGTGACGGAGGAGGGGCCGCAGCCGCCGTCGCCGTCGTCTGAGATTCTCCTCCGTTCGACGCTGCGTATGAAGAAACAGAGACGGTGGTTGTACGGCTTCCACGAATGATGTTGTTGCCGGAGTTATTGTAATCTTGATGATGTTGATCCGATTTGTTGAATTTCTTCTGACCCA
The DNA here is from genome assembly GCA_900406275.1 of Anastatica hierochuntica. Classification (NCBI taxonomy): domain Eukaryota; kingdom Viridiplantae; phylum Streptophyta; class Magnoliopsida; order Brassicales; family Brassicaceae; genus Anastatica; species Anastatica hierochuntica. Next base: position 7,162 of record OVAN01014769.1, read on the forward strand.
TTTTAATGATTTTGTTGAACATTTTCTCAAGATTTGTGATTCAAAGATTATTTTTTTCTTGTTTTTTCCGTCGAAAGATCAAAACTCTGTAAAGAGAATGATGAAAAAAACAGAGTAAATTGTAAAGAAGAAGAAGAAGAAGAAGAAGAAAGAAATGTTTTTTTTTTGTTACCTCTTAATGCGAAAGAGAAAATCTGAGATCGGAGATCGGAGAAATCGACCGGATTTGTTCAGGCGAAACTCAAGAACCGAGAAAGAAACTAATCTCTTGGATGAATGAAGAAGATCAAATTTTGTCGGAGTTTTTCTTTTTTTTTCACCATTTTTAAAATGATTTTATTATTAATCCGAAACAAGAAATGAATTATAATATAGTTTTGTTATTTCGATTATATCATATCTAAACTTTATTCAATATTTTTTCTATCGAATTTTGCAACATTCGGTAAATAAATATATCGTATAACACGTAACGTCGTGAATATTAACATATCACATATGCCACTAGCCACACTCCACTCAAATCTAAACCGGATAATTTGTTTGTCTACGCATTTTATTAGCATTGCATATGTTTTAGTGGCAAAGGTTCTGATGCTGAATACTCAGGCGTCTAGAGTTTAATTCCATCAAATCGCGGTGCTCCTTGTCATAGAGTTTAGATATGAATCGGACTTTGTCGATCTACCCGTATCAAAAAAAACACATTTTATTAGCATTAAAGCAATACCAGTACGAAAAACCTCCCTGAGCGCCACGTGTCGTGCAGCTTCATTGTATAGCTTTACATGCAAACAACCCACGTGTCACGTATCTGCATGTAACTCCGACACTTTCGTAACCTCAAGTTCAACACGTCTCGTTATTATATAAAACGAACACAATAAGTTTCTCTTAGAGACTTACTAAAGAGTAACCATGGTGGCTAAAGGTTTAGCATTATTCTTAACATGCACCATCTTCTTTTACCATGTGGTGGTTTCCTTTGAAGATCTCACGATACGGCAAGTCACAGAAGGCCAACGAGTACTTCCGAATCTCCTCGGGACACATACAGAGAGCAAGTTCAAGGTTTTCATGTCGGACTACGGCAAGAGCTACTCCACGAGGGAGGAGTACGTCCGTCGCCTTGAGATATTCGCTAAAAACGTTCTCAAGGCGGTGGAGCATCAGATGATGGACCCCACGGCTGTCCATGGGGTCACACAGTTCTCTGACCTCACGGAAGAGGAGTTCAAGAGGATGTATACTGGAGTTGTGGATGTTGGCGGTGGCGGCGGTGGCGGTGCGGTTGGAACGGAGGCACGCATGGTGGAGGTTAAAGATTTGCCTAAAGATTTTGATTGGAGGGAGAAAGGTGCTGTCACTGAAGTCAAGAATCAAGTATGTCTATCTATTGCCTCTCTATCTAAGCTTTATTTCTTGGTAGATAGTTTAGTAGTTTAGTTATTTTCGATTTTAAGTAACAAGGAATAAATTAGAACATATTATATGATTTTGGATAGAATATTACAAAAGATCTTTCTTTATGGAATTATTTGCTTTGAAAAAATCTTATAGAGAAGTTGAATTAGTATGTATGATTTGTTCTCATAGTATGTTGTATTCTTTGTTCTATTTTGTGATTAATATTTACCTTGAGATCGAGTACGTATTTTAATTAATGGGCATATGTGGGACATGATGTTCCCATTGTAGTATATGTTGTATCAACGTTACATAAGCATTTTGGGTTAAACTATTGATGTGAAGGGTGCATGTGGATCGTGCTGGGCTTTTAGCACAACAGGAGCAGTCGAAGGTGCCCACTATGTTTCCACCGGGAAGCTTGTTAGCCTTAGCGAACAACAACTTGTGGATTGTGATAAAGCGGTATGTGTTTGATTCATTCACTTAACTACTTTGAAGCCTAATTGTATATATATATTTTTGGTTATTTCCGGATATACTTAGATATTAGTGTTGGCACTAACTAATTTGTATCCTGAAAATTGAGTATATAGTGTGACCCGAAGGACAAGAAAGCGTGCGACAATGGATGCGGTGGTGGACTAATGACAAATGCATACGAGTATTTGAAGGAGGCAGGAGGCTTAGAAGAGGAAAAAACATATCCTTACACCGGTAAACGAGGCCATTGCAAGTTTGATCCGAAAAAAGTTGCGGTAAAAGTTGCGAACTTCACTAATATACCGTTGGACGAGAACCAAATCACAGCAAATTTAGTGCAACACGGTCCTTTAGCAGGTAAACACTTTAACGAGGATGTTCCTCTATATATAGAAGCCAAGTACGTTGGCAGAGCCGGTCTTACTAAAGGGGTGGTCTAATCGAAAAAAATATATTAGTAGTTATTTTAAAATTTCAAAAAATATTAATTTTATATGCATATAAAGTTATATGAAATATTTTTAAATAACATTTCTATTTGGTGGCTATATATATAGCGGAAAAATTTTGATGTTTAAAATATTTTACAAAATGTTGGTGGCCCTAATTAGTAGCTCTTCTGGCTATGTTGAAGACGTTGTGTATGATTATGAAGTGGGATGGGGCCAATAATGTTGTTGTTGTCTTGATGAACAGTTGGGCTAAACGCGGTCTTCATGCAGACGTACATAGGAGGGGTGTCGTGCCCGCTTATATGTAGCAAGAGGCATATTAACCACGGTGTACTCCTCGTCGGGTATGGCTCAAAAGGGTTTTCAATCTTGCGGCTCGGTAATAAACCGTATTGGATTATCAAGAACTCGTGGGGGAAGAAGTGGGGTGAGAATGGGTACTATAAGTTGTGTCGTGGCCACGATATGTGTGGAATTAACTCGATGGTCTCCGCGGTAGTCACCCAAGTTTCGTCCTAAGATGTTTCTTTCATGGAAAGTCATCTGCACTATAGTAGTATTGTTTTAAGGTTTAAGGTTATAGGAGTGAAAGTTGAAGTTTGAATGTTGGAATAAATGTTATACGAGGATCTTTATTCCATGTTGAAACTATTGTTATAAGATCAGAATGAACTTCTTCATGGAGTGCACTATTGATCTCTAGTAGCCAAAATATTATAAGAAAACAAATTACAAATTTGGTAAGACGTATAATTTCACTATTGTAAAATTATGAATAAAGTATAAACAAACTATCAATCACTTGCTCGAGGGCCTCACTTTTCTTTGAGTTTTGACCCCTTTGTCAAGTGGCCTATTTGTATCATCAAATCCAACATTTCTTCTTGCGCAATAAGAGTATGTCCATTAGCAAACGAGAGCTCGATTCCCATAAAACATTATTGTATATATATATATATATTTTCGTTTGATTTTAAAAAAATAATAATTAATAAGCGAACTAATCGCGGGCCGCTACGTGTCGTGGAGTCCGCGAAACAGTGGTTGAACCGATTCTTAGGGAAGAGCTTTGGTGATATGGGTTCTTTTGGGAATTGTGTGAACTTTCTCATCAATTCTCTTATAATTCTCTAATGGGAATGTTCTAACAAACACCAAAATTTCTACAAAAAGATTTAAATACAGTTTCTATCTATCGTTTGTGTTTTATGGACTTTGTATTTTTTATAAAAAAAATTCTATTAAAACAATTTAAAATTATTTAAAAACAACTATCTAAAACATTATTAATAATAATGTATTTGAAAATCTACACTTTCACACACTCCTCTATTTCTTCATCAACATTTGCTTGTGTAGCATCTACTCCTACTCAAGAAGCAACTATATGGAAGCAATTCCATCATCAAGTGACATCGCTCAGAGCATACCTCAGTCGATGAAAGAGTTAATTGGCACCCCTTAAACCGTCAATCCCGATCACGAATCGCCACCAATAAGTCATTATTCGCAGATCGAGATGGGGAAGAGAGTGAGTATAATGCTTACTCTAACACAACTAGAGATGAAGGCTAATTAGACCATCTCAAAAACTTTAAAACATAGAGTGGACTACGGTGAGTAGAAGGGAAAAACATGGTCGACGAGGTCGTGGCCAACACAAAACTCACTAGGTTTTTGTATGTCTTAGCTACACTAAGCTTTACGAAGGTTAAGCTCCTTTTTTATTAAGGAAAATTGTTTTCTCAAGTTATTTGCGGGTATGCCCAACAAACTTTCTCAAACTATATGGCTTCTAAAGTCATACGTTGTAACTTATTATGCATTTTAATGGAAAATCTTTTAACAAAAAAAAATGTATTTGAAAATACATTTTAAAATTATTATTTTAATAGCACACTGAATTTTGATAGTTTTAGAAAATATAGAAATTTAATTAGATTTTAATATAAGTTATTCAAAATTGTTGATTGAATACATCACCTTAAGATTTTACAGAAAACATATTTTAAAAATTAATATGCAAAATCCACCATTTTTTCACTTTTGATCCCCACCTTTTAAAACAATGAGATCGATTATGTGTATAAGAATGGTTTAGACATCGCATAAGGATGTAGTTAAATACATAGTTCCATATGCTAACTACCTAATCGTTTTAGTTAATTATACTTTATATGTGAGTGTGACAGATATATGTCACAAGAGAAAATATATAGTTTTTTTCTGTTAAAGTAAAGAAAATATATATATATATATATATATATATATATATATATATAATTGC